>PVJH01011869.1:0-66856 GCA_004026705.1 Nesogale talazaci | reverse complement strand
TATTCAAAAGCAAGAATCTTACTTTGAAAACAGAGGTGCCCCTGATCTAAGCCATGGCATTTTCAATCGCTTCACATGCTTGTGAAACTTTACGCTAAATAAGGAAGACCAAAGAGTTGATGCATTTGAGCTATGGTACTCTTAAAGAATACCAAAAACACCACAGATTGTCAAAAGGACAAATAAAATCTCTTGGAAGAAATACAACCATAATACTCCTCTTAATATTCCTTCATGGTATGTTCTTTGGACATGTTATCAGGAGAAACCTGTTGCTGGAAAATGCTATCATGCTTGATAAAGTGGATGGACAGCAGGGAAAAAAAAGCTTTGACAAGATAGATTTGCATAGTGGCTACAGCAATGGGCTCAAATACAAATTCTTCCTCCTCCTCCTCCAATCATAAGGATGGCACCGAATCAGGTGGTGCTTTGCTCCCTTGTCCTTAAATCTCCTGAATCTGAAATGACTCTCCAGAACCTAATGATGACAAGGAAATATAAATAAATGGACAGACATTCTGTGTATATGGGGGTGGGGGTGGGGTTGGAGGACTTAGTATTGCGAAGGCATTAGAACTCCCTAATCAAGAACACAATGCAATTCATATTTCAATTTCAATAGCCATGTTACAGAAGCAGAAAGGCCAATTCTCAAATTTATTTAAACAGCCAAAAACCTCCTACAAAAGAGTTTTCACTGATTTTAAAGTGTATTTAAAATCCATGATAATGCCTGGTACTCGCATAAAAAGTAGACATATACATCAATAAAACAATATTAAGTACCCAGAAATAAACCCATACATTCAAGGTTAATTGTTTTTCAAAATTATTTATTAGGGAGCTAAATCCATTCAAGGAGGAAAGAAAAATCTCTTCAACAACTCATGCTGAGGCAACAGGTTCACCACATGCAAAAGAGTGCTATCAGGTCCACACCTCACACACCAAGAAGAATTCAAAATGGATTGATGACCTAAACATAAAAGCCCAAATGGTAAAACTCTTTAAAGAAAACACCAGGGGAAAATTTAGGGATCTTAATTTTAGACACTGAATTGCTATACATGATTTCAAAAAGTATGAAAATCAAGATAAAAAATTATAAATTGAGCTTCATCAAACTTAAACACTACTGTGCGTCAAGGAAGTTAAAAAACAGGCTACAGATTGGGAAAAGATATTTGGAAATATCTTTTGGAAATAATAGCACTTTATCAGATAAGGCTTAATAACCACTACAAAGAACTCTGAAAACTCCCAAAAAGGGAAAGAAAATATAATTTTAAATAATGAGCAAAGAACTTATATAAACATTTCTCCACAGTGATAGCCCAATGGCCAATTAGTCCATGAAGAAGTGCTATGAAAATGTAAGTCAAAAATAAAGCCACAATGAAATACCATTTCACACTCTCTAAGACAGTGTTTGTCAAACTTCCTAATGCTATGACCCTTTAATACAGTTCCTCATTTTGTGGCGACCCTCCACAATAAAATTATTTTTGTTGCTACTTCATAAATGTAATTTTGCTACTTTTAAGAATTGGTTGACCTTTGTGAGAGGGTCATTTAATCCCCAAAGGAGTCACAACCCATAGGTTGAGAACCACTGCTCTAAGAAGGCTATTTTCTTAAATGAAAACAACAGTGTCAAGACTGTGAAGAAATTTCTGTTGCTAGTATAAACTCATGCATCTTCTGTGAGAAATTGCTTTACTGTTCTTAAATTAAACATTAAATTTTAGTATGAATCAACTACTTTATTGGGAGGTAAAAGAATTGAAAGCAGTCACTCAGATATTTTAGAATTATGCACACTATCCCAAAGATAGAAACAGCATGTGCCTATCCATACATGAATGGATAAGCAAAATATGGTACTATATGCAGTGGAATATTATTCATCCATAAAAATAAATATTATTCATCCTGACACATGATATAACATGGATGAACTTGGGAAATTTTGCATAGAAAACTGTCAGACACAAAATGAAAAATATTGCATGATCTCATTTGCATGAACCATCTAGAATAAACAGGTGTATCCCAACAACATTTTTTTTTCACAACAACATTTTTGAATGGTTATTGTAGAAAGTGGGCCAACCCCTCACCCTGGTGCTCCCTCAATGCAAGAACACTTTGTTCTATGAATCTGGCATTCCTCGAGGCTCAATGGCCCAACATGATCACTGAAGTAAAATGGGTGCACAAACAAATGTGGTGAAGAAAGCTGAAGGTGCCCAGCCAGCAAAGGATATATCAAGTGTCTTGAAAGCCTGAAGATAAACATTAGACCATTTACCTGAGAAGAGACCACAGCCACACAGAAGAAGCACAACAGCCAGCGTGGTCACATGGTGGTGAAAGCGGTAAAAAGGTCTAGGCAATAGACATCAAATGGGGCGGAAAAAAACAAAACAAAAGAAACATATATTACTGTGCGCACACATCCCCAATGTACCAATTGAGAACATGTAAGAGCATGAGCAAGGTTGGTGAAGAAAGCAGACGGGCCAGCTATCAAAAGATAGAGCATCCGGGGTCTTAAAGGCTTGAGCATAAACAAGCAGCCATCTAGCTCAGAAGCAACAAAACCCACCATAAAAGAAGATCACTTACCTGTGCAATCAAGAGGTTCTGAAACAATCAGGTATCAAAGAACAAAAATCAAAATCAATGGACCAATTGACTCCCGATATAGCTGATGACAAATGGATACAAAGGCAAACAAAGTAGAAGAAACGATGGTACCCAGCTAACAAATAATTGAATGTCTGGAATCTCAAAGACTTGAAGATAATCGAGTCACCATTCAGCGCAGAAACAGCGAAGTCCACATGCAGGAAGCACACCAGCATGCATGATCAAGAGGGGCCGAAGGGAGCAGATATTGAGCACCAAAGAACAAGAATCACATCATTACATAGGAGGAGGGGAGCAGGGTGGGGACCTAAGGCCCACGGGTGGGTAATTGGTCACCCCTTTACAGGGGAGTCACGGGGAGGAGACAGACCAGTCGGGGGGCAGCCAGGCAGTGATGATGCATACAAATTTCCTCTAGTTCCTGAAGCCTTCCTCCCCGTCCCCCAACCGTCATGGTCCCAACTCTACCTTGCAAATCCAGATGGACTGGAGAAGTCACACTGGCATAGAGGGGAGCTGGAGATATGGGGAAACCAGGATGGATGGGCCCCTTCGGGCCAATGGTTAGATTGGAGATACTGAAAGTGTGGAGAGAAGGAGGGGTAGAGAGACGGAACCAACAGCAAGGATATATACACAAGCTCCTATTTGAAGGACGGGCATCAAAGGAGTGGGTTGGGGGAGAGGTCGGGCAGTGTACGATATGACAAAACAATAACAATGTATAAAGTATTGAGTGTTGGAGGGGAGGAGAGACCAGAGGAACAGGGGAAGGAACAGAAAAGCCGATACTAGGGGCTTAAGGGAAAAGGTGGACGATTGGAGAACAATAATAGAAGTGGACATGTGAGGGTGCTTGATGAGTATGCTTATTCATATATTGTGAAAAACGATGTATGAGCCCCCAATAAAATGATTGGAAAAAAAACATAAAAAAAAGTTTGTTGTGCTATGGAGGCTTGTGTGTTGCTGTGATATTTTATGTCACTAGTCATTCAAATGCAAATAAGCCCAACCAAAGTGGAGCTTCGAGACAGAGGACAGATAATGTAAAAAGAACTCAGCTCTCCACTTTGGAGGAAAAAGCTGTAGAAGGCTTTCTGCATGTCTTTGAAACATTGTGAGATTCTACAGATACTACTAACTGATGGAAGTAAAACTTGGTTGGAGACAGTGCCTGAGGACAGACTCCTCTGGTGGCAGAGGGTGGGTGCACAAGATGTGATGAGGAGAAGCTGATTTCCAGGAGCAGAGTGGCCATAATGATGTGAGTTGGGTAAAGCCTGTGGGAGTGGAGACTTGGGATCTTCTTTTATTTATTTATTTTTTGGCGGGAGGGACATCGCTGTAGGAATCTTCCTTTATTGATGAGCTACATCTCAAGGTAAGGATAGCAGCTGCAGAACCCTGCTAAGGATTACAACTTGGAATGTGGCTAGTATAGAATGTAGGAAAACTGGAGCTGAACTATTAAGATCAATATCCTTGCTTTAGTGAGCTGAAATGGACAGTTATTGGCCATTTTAAATAAAAATATCATGTGACTTACTATGCCAAGAATAACACAAACAAAAAACATGGTACGGCATTCATTATAAAAAAAGATATTGAAAAAACCAATCATGATGTACAATGCTATCTGTGAAAGAATTATAATCTATCCACTTTCAGGGAAATCCAATCAATACAACTGTTATTCAAATTTATGCACCAACTACAAAAACCAGTGATGAAGAAATTATAGAGGTCTATCAATTACTTCAGTCAAAAGTTGATCAAAATATGCACTCTAGATGAATTGATAATTATTGGCAATTGCAATGCAAAAGTTGGAAACAAAGAGGAAGGAACAGTAGTTGGAAAATATGGTCTTGGTAATAGAAAAAAATCTGGAGACTAAAGCAAGGTAATAATTTGCAAAACCAACAATTTGGTAATGTCAAATACCTTTTTTTAAACCTCACAAAAAGCATCTATACCCATGGACTACTCCAGATGGAATACACAGAAATAAAATTGACTACATCTTTGGAAGAGATCCTGAAGATGCTCAATAGAAGCAAAACCAGCCTAGGCACTGACTGTGGAACAGACCATCAACTGCTCATACGTAAATTCAAGATAAAGATAAAGATAATTAAAACAAGTCCATAAGAGCCACAAAAGAATGCTCATTTAAGTGTTTCCTTTAATTGTAAAACTTGAGAAAACAGTATTATGTGCTTTTGACCTCAACTTAAAATTATGAAGTTTCTCTCGCTACAAAGGTCTAATTTCCCATTCAACAACATCAATACCAAAAAAGTTCCTGATTTTCCTTTTACCCATATACACTGGGCTTTTCACTGTGGATGACCGTCACTAGATGACACAGAACCAGTTTTCTGTCTTTATTTTATTCTAGCATCCATTTTGATTATGACATAACAAAATGATTGCTTTCCATGAGTTTGCAGAGTCATATTGAGGTGAGTGATTCTGTGAGTATAGTAAGAATAGATTTCCTTCAATATCCAGGCCTCCCATGGCCAAATGAATAACTCAACATGAATTCTATATGGCATTCTGATATAAGGGCATGTGGAGGGGGTCTGGTCAGTGTCAGATAAATACTAAACTGAACTATATTTGACCAGTTGAAAGAATATAAGGACAATCGCATAGGTTAATTGGACTTGCCACTTTGGGGAGTTTTATCCTAGGTTTAAGCTCAGCTTCACAGAGTAGAGAATTCATTATAGACCCTTTCTATCCAAGAGGAGGAAGAGATGCTGTTTGTGTTATTTCAGGATCTGGGCACAGAATGATAACGCTACTGTGGTGGCTTGACTTGAGGAGTAGCATTAACAGTAACTCAGGCTGCTGCAGTAATCGCGCATTAAACACTGCACTTGAAATAACTCTGTCCTTATTGCCAGTCCTACCAGTTGAGTAACCTTGAGCAAAACACAGATTTCTCAGTTTTGGTCTACTCATCCATGAAATGAGGATAATCATTTTTGCTTCATGGTATTGGCACTAGGATTAGGCAAAATTATGTGCAAAATGGGACTTTGAAAATAGAAGTTCAATTTAAATACAAGGTCCATTTCTCTGGACCCAGCCTTCTTACCACACTCTAATGATTTTCTGCTCTCCCACCTGCATTGGAATTGATTGGCACCCATGTACTCAGAGTGGAACTATGCTCCATAGAATTTCCTGATTTTTCAGAAGTTGATCAACCAGTCTGTCTTCTGAGGAGTCCCTGGGTGGAACTAAACTTCCACTCTTTCTGTTAAGATACTAGTTCATTACCTTAAAGCCCAGAGATAGGGCTGAAGTCAAATAGTTTAGCTTGTTACTTGATCTTCAAATTGTTCCTTATTCATTTCTATAATTCTTGTGCATCAAGTTTGGTTTCCAATCAAGTTTAGTTTGTAATCTTCCCAATACATGACTTGGAGATCCTAGTCATCCAAGCGATCAGGACATAACACAGTGGCAGCACACAGAGGGGTCTCATCTTACTGTAAAAGACTGTCCTTGCCTTCCCAGGTTCACAAACTCCATGTGATCCGAGTCTTGGCACAATCCCTCAGGTTGGGTCATTATAAACTAGTTCACAAGAACTGGATACATGAAACAGAATGTGCATTAGCTTCCAAATATTATTTTCCAATATTTATATTGTCACAGAGAGATGTCTACACTGAAATCCAGATTGCAACTATAGGGCTGGTTGAAGATTACAATCATCAGAGTAAGCAGTATTCATTACATGGTATGAATTATGAGCATGCAATTAATGTAGTAATGTAATTATCACCATAAAAGAAGCCCAGACCCCAGTGTAAAGTTGGTTTATCAGTGCCCCTGAAAGTGTAGGGTCCTGATATATGGGTGGGCCAGGGGTCATGGAATGTTGGCATCCCTGAGGGCTACATATGGGGAATATGTGGAACCTGGAACTGCTCGCAGACAGGCAAAGTCTGAATGACAGGGAAAGCCTTGAAACTGAGGGTGTGTGTTTGCAGGGGCTCTTTTTAATCTCTTTGGTGTCATTCACTGAGAAGACAGAAAGATACAGAATTTAGTAGGTAACTGTGCAGGAAGAGACTGAGGCAGTCCCTGCAAATTTTTCTCGATTATTTTAACATAAAATAAATTAGATCACATGTTGCTTTCTTCGTCTTTTTTAAAGTAATAGCATGTCATATATTTTCCTTCCAACAAGCCCATGATCTGTCAGAGATGAGAAATGATCTTGGAGAATTCCTGACCAAAGTTGAGATCAGAGTCGAGCCAGTCTGGCTGAAACCCTGACCCGGAGGCCTCCTGGGAGATTCTTCTTGAAAAATCCCAGCCCCATTTTTGGGTCTTTGCAGTTAATCTTCAGATAATAATCTCAGCTCCTTGCCACTTGTCCATCACCTCATATACAGTGTTTGCCGCTCCTGGGTTGTGCCCAGCTATCAATGGTGGGGAGGGGTGGGAGGAGTAGGAGGAAGGGAGGCAGGCAGTTCAGAGAAGAGGCAAAGTTGATATGTGGTTTAATCCTTTCCCTCTTATGCACATTAGAGACCAGAGAACTACAATGAAAATAGGTATCCCTTACCCCCAATCATAGCATCTTTGTAACTTTTCAATGTTGTTTCAATAGCCATATTACGTCTTATAGGATTTTTCAACTGACTCATAAGGAAAGTCTCCAGTAACTGTTCTGAGTGAGTCTATCATCTGTGCACAAGCCTTTTTCTACAAGCCTATTGTGTGCTCCCCACTATTCTCAATGTAGCTGTGGTATGATCACTGCATTGAATATAGTTGCTTAGTCAATTCTGAGCTACTGTCAAGAATACTTATCTGGGATGTCTCATTACCAAGTGAAGAGGGCATCAGTAACCATCTGTTGGTGTTGAATGAGACACAGACTCAGAGGTTGAAGTAGACAAGGGAGAAACTGTAGTGTGAAAAGGTGCTTTTAATGCTAGAATAGTTTAGGAAATCTCAAACATTATAGAACCTTAAAATAATATTATATATTCCTGAGGAAAGGCATAGATTCACATGTCTGGGGAATGGCAATCATGGAATAACTCCAGAACTCACACAGAGACAATCATTAAGTTAATGTTTCACCCATGAAAGTCCCTACTACTGGGAGGAATTAAAGAAAGGAAATTACAGAATACAAAGCTTCAAAAAGGGAAAATGCCCTAGGCACATTCAAAGTCCTTTTTACTTTTTTAGAGAGACATGTTGACATGACAATGTAACATGGCACAAAAGAGATGATATTGCAGGAGTCATTCTGTGACCTGTTTCACAAATACTATGTACAGGATGATGCCATTTATGTTTGTTCTTTTACATGAACTGAAACACACTCTCTTGCAACTCTGAAGGCTAGAAAGTCTCCAATTGAGGCAGTGGGAGGAGCGTGTAGCTCTGAAAACTCTAGGGCAGGTAATTTCTGCCCTCTTCCTACCTTCCTTTGCTGTTAACAACCTGTCCCACCCCTGAGAGTATAGAAGTATCACTTTCTTCTGTGTGTCGGTCCATTCTTCCTTATCTGTGTCTCATCGCTTCCTGTCAGGACACCAGTCACACTGGATTGAGGGATAATAATCCTGTTTCAAAATAACCTCACTGAATCGATTACATTAAAGCCCTTATTCTGAAACAAGGTCACATTCATAGGTAATAGGGATTAAGAGGCCAACATAATTTTCAGGGCACACAATTCAACTCACAGCATCAATTTTTGTATGAATGCTTCATGAAGCAATACTCTGTATGTCTACACATGTTTCAATGTGTGTGCAAATGTATGAAGGAGCTTGGAAGTAAGTCATTCATGACGATTGATAATGAACGCAAGAGATGCAAGAGGAACTGTGCATGCGCATGTGTGCAGACAATCCTTGAGTTACAAACGAGATCCGTTCTGCCTTTAAGAATGTGTAGTTGAGCCTTAAGGCGTGCTGGTGGTGTACGGGGTTTCTCATGGGGCTGCTAACCACAAAGACAGTAGTTTTAAACCACCAACTGCACCAGAGGAGACGAATGAGGCTTTGTGTTCCTGTGGAGATTGATAGCTTCTGAAACCCAAAGTAACACTTCTACTCTGTGAATCTATGAGTTGGAATCCACTTAAAGGCAATGAGTTGGTGGGTTTAGTGCAAGAAGATGCTCAAAATGTTTCTCAACGATTGAAAACTTGCATGTACAGCAGGTGAAGATGATTGTATAAAGACTTTTTTTTAAAAACTAAGGAGTGGGTCAATATTTCCCAAGCGGGGTCAAATTTATATTGTCGAAGCAGCTCTTCAAAGATGGTGTCCCAGCTCTCAGTGCGTGTGCTTCTGCTTTCTTCAAAGGATAATTCAGGGTTCACATGGCTCCTTCAAAATTTGCCAGAAATCCCCACACCACGCATTTTAGTTACCATGCAAAGTCACTCTAATTTTTAAAATTATAATCTGTCCCTAGTTCATTCATATCATAATAGACATGGCCGTGCATTAAAAAGCAAGTAGAAATCTACTGTAATTTGTTCATTTTAACCTTGTATGTCACTCAAGATTTCTCCTTAGTTATAATCCAATCAGCCCTGTTCTCATTTTACTTTCTTTGTTTTCCTGGAGCATTTTTATGCATTAAACCATGTTGGGAATATGCTAGAATAAATAATCATCAGCTGTCTAATTTTCACCTTTCTCTTGGTTGACTTCTGGACCAGAGCACCTCATCCACAACCACCAGCCCTCTGTTGGTGTAGGCGTGCATGCTGCTCTGATGCAGTGCAACTGCAGAGAAGAAACATGGGGGAAAGGTCTCTTGATCTGTTTCCGAAAACTAATCAATGGAAACCCTGTGGATCGCAATAGTGCAATACACAACATATCATGGTGGTGACATGGAACCAGTTGTTGTGCAGGAGGGTTGGGGTGCCAGCAAACAGGAGCAACAAATAATCATCTGGTTTAATATTACTTTCTTTGGTTTTGATATATTTGTTTTATTATAATACATTTTAATTTTTTCTAGCTTTCTCCCACTTTTTCTGGTGGAACCCTACCATCCTGAGAATACATGTTCTCCCCATGAAAAAGTAGGCAGGCCTATAGATCCTGGGACACCCATCTATTCAAGGTTTTGTTTGTTTTGTTTTCTCCCTTCTGATTGCAGACCTAGCACATTCATGCTGCCAGAGCAGCAGAGCTCCATAACCCAACTCAGGCCATATGGTAGTCTTTTGTCTCTTTTATTTCTTTTTCTATGGTCTTTACATCCACACTTTTGGTCTTTCCTTTCTTCCATGACTTTTTCTTTATTTTTGAAATCTTCTTCCCCTTCTCTTTCCCATTTAATTATACATTTCATATATATATATATACATAAATCCTCTTCTATACTGAATATTTGCTTAGAATTTTCTCCGTCTACACCCATTATCTCTTTCTTCCCTCTCTGGCCAATAAAATCCAACGACGTGTCAAAAATAATTTATTGTGACCTAGTAGGATTCATGCTAGGAATGCAAGGATTGTTCAACTTTCAGAAAGTAATATGCAGTCCACCAAGTAAATAAGACAAAGAATATGAACCACATGATCATATGACTGGATGCGCAAAAGGATTTGAAATACCCAACATCCACTTCTGATAATACAGCTAACAAAATATGAATATAAGAAAAATTCCTCAGGATAATAAAGACAACATAAGAAATTCCAACCCTGCTCAATTAAAAAACAAACAAACAAATAAAACCTGGAAAACCTTTCTCCTTAAAATAAAAACTAAACAAGGGAGCCCCCTATCACTACACTTCTTCAACACTGTGCTGTGTTAGCCAGAGCCATTTGACAACAGAGGGAAATTGAGGGACTAAAAGTCGGCAAAGTGAAACTCCCACTACTTACATACAGATAATATGATTTTATATAGAGAAAACCCTGGTGACTCCACAAATAGAACATTGGCAACAACCAAGGGATTTGATAAAGTAGTAAGATACAAGATTAAGGAGGAAAAATCAAGTGGCTTGTTGTATACCAAGGAAGATAGCCGTGAAAAGACCTCAATAAAATAATACCATTTATATTAGCCACACAAAAATTAAATACTTAGGAATAAGTTTAAGCAAGAAACAATACACATTTATAAAGAAAACTACAGAACATTATTTTATGTATGTATGTATTACTTATGACAGGAAACTGAAAAATCACACACAGTGGAAGAATATCTCCTCTACTTGTGGGTAGGAAGACTTAATGTTGTGAAAATGTTAATACTACATAAAGCAATTTAGAAGTACAATGCAATTGCAAGCCATATCCCAATATCACTCTATAATGCAATGGAAAAACGAATTACTCACTACAAATGGAGAGGGAAGAGGCCAGGATAAGGAAACACCTCTCAAAAAAGAACAGCGCTGGAGTCTGTGCACTACCTGGAAACCTATGATGCAGTCATAGTAATTAAAAAAATCCCAGTACTGGCATAACGATAGATTCATAGACCAATGAAATAGGATAGAAACCTGGAAATGAAAGTATCCACCTACAGGCAATTGATTTTCGACAGAGGGAGAAAGATATTAAATGGAAATCAGGCACCCCTTTTAACAAATGGTATTGGATAAATTGGATCTCCATCTGCAGAAGAATGAGATAAGAGTCCTACCTTCCACAATGCACAAGAGCAAACTCAAAATGGGTTAGAAACCTCTAGATGTCAATCCCAGAGCTCTAAGTATTATTAGTGAGAAAACTGGACAAACCTTAGCGTCACATTGGAGAGCAAACACAGACTACCAAAAACAATAAAGGAAGCACACATAGTGGAAGACACAATATATGACTGGGACTTATTAAAATAAAATGTTTATGTGCATTAAAAGACTTAATTAAAAGAGTAAAACTAGAGCCCATTATTGGGGTGGGGGGGCAATCCCTTTAGGAGTGACAAGATAGATAAGGGACAAATAAGGGATAAACACTATTTGGCTAAATGAATTCTGAAACACCTCAATATGATAAAAACAAATAATCCTTTTAAAAGGTGGACAAGGGACATGCATAGACAATTCCCAAGGGCCACCAGTAGAATTTCTAACAAACATGAGGAACCACTCATGCTCACTAGCCTTCTGGGAATGCAAATCAATACATGCTCACAACTATAGCCCGATTACTAAAAAAAAAGCAAAACAATAACAAAAGTAGGAAAAAACAAAAACGAGAGAGCCTTGAAAGAGATTGGAATTCTATCCACTGCTGGGAGGCTTATAATCATGTACACCTATTTGGAAAGGGATACTTGACACTTGCCTTTGTGAAGAGATCACCTATAATATGAACATGATAGCATAGTGTGGTGAAGAGATCAGTTGGTGTGCAGCTATCAAAAAGAATAGTGACTGGGGTCTTACAGATTTGTCATCAAACAAGTAGTCATCAACTGAGACCATCAAACAAGTGAGACCATCAAACAAGTGAGACTTCAACTAAGTCCACATAGACCAGGCACAGCAGGTTGATAAACAATAACATCTAAATCTGAAGAAGGGAATGGTTTCAAAGCTTAAATTGTTCACACCCTGTTTGCAGAACACTGTGCAGAAGACAGTGGAAGCCCAAATTACATTTGCAGGACACCCACATAGATTCTCCCTTCATTGAATAGTCACTGATCATACTTCAGGAATGTGCATAGCCTTTCTATCACAGAGCATTCTAAATTCATTATGGCAGAAGTCGTTAAGCTAAACTTTGATACTTTATCATTTGATCTCCCTTCTGACGCATTTTAAAGTTAATTCAGATTGTACTATTTCTGGCTCTCTTTTTGATTGCCTTCCATTCTATTTTTCATTGTTGTTAGTTTATTTGCATCCTGTTTATGTTTTTTTTCTTTTTTGTGGGCATCACTGTCCTCTAGTGGGAGTGGGAGGCCCAGCCTTGCTCCTGGAGAGCTGCTGCTGGATTTGAACCACCAAGCCAGTGGGTCGCAGTCCCGTACTCAACCACTATGCCACTGGGGCTGTTAATATTTTATATGATTTCCTCTATATGAAATCTGAGCTATATCAATCTAAAGAGACAGTAACTGTACTATTGCCAAATGGCAGGTCAGGTTAGGATACAGGAAAACAAAAAGCTAACAACAAGGAATACAGATGCAAAATATTCTGAAATTGATTATAGTGATGATTGCATAACTCTCCTTAATATGACTGAATGCTTAGATGATATGATATGCAAATTATATGCCAATAAAACTATGTAAAAATAAATATATATGAGACAGTTCCAAAATATGTGGGGAAAATTCCATTGTCTTTTCATTCTACTTTTCCAAGAAAATTTTGAAGTCTCCTCATAGTCACTTCAGTAAAAAGTGATTCTATTAAGTAAAAGTAAACTTTTCTACCACTTGGAAAATATATTTTAGTTAAATAATAGTTTCTAATGCATTTTTTTTGAAACATCAAATGGACAAACACTCATGTGCACATACATGCATGATGGAATACAGAGGTGTGTTTGTATATTTATACACACTTATATCACATGCATACACAATATAACTACTAGCTTAATCTATAGCCTTTTGTAATATAACAAGGTGATGAAAAAATCAGACTTCTAAACACAAATTACATGTCTGATGAGAACACAATATGTGAGAAAAAAATCAAATTTATTCCCTTATTTTTCATTGCTTTTAAAGGCCTTCTTTCTTCATTAAATTTCACAATAGGGAACATGAATCAAATCATAAGCTGCTAACCAGACTATAATTTTGTGATCCATTATGGAAATTCAAGGGGAAATAGAATCATGAGCAAAGAATTCACTAACACTGAAAAAAAACTTACCGTTCCATCAAGTCAACACATGAGGGGTAGTAAACTATCCCATCTTTATGCTATTAACTAAAAAAAGAAATAAGCGAATAATAAAAGTGTATACAATAGAAAGCTATAAAGTCTTAACGTATTACTGCTTTCTGTTCTCCTAAGCTCACAGCAGCTCAACTTCTGAGCAATCAGAGGACAGCAGAGCTGCACGTGGGAGAACATTTTCATGTTTCCCTGGGTTACCATCTCAAACCCTCCCACTGCAGACGTCTGTCTCTTTGTTGACCATTTGGAGTGTCCTGGTCATGGAAAACCCCTTGGATACTTCCGATTGATCCGAAGTGTCTTCGGATGCACAGATGTTGTGTTTAGAGTCCTGTTCTCACTTTCCTAGGAATGTCTATATCCTTCAGAGAAATTTGAATTAACCAGTTAATAAAGTGCCTTGTAACTCCAGCTGAGAAACAGCTTGGCTCATCCTAATTAATCAGTAGTAGAGGAAAGATATTTTCCTGAGTCCCAGACAAATTCTGCTCATTGCAGAACCACAAGAGGGAGCCATAGGGTAAAGCTATTTTAGGATATTCAGATGATTTCTATGCGGTTGAATAATATTCATGATGTGATATTCAAATGAGATTCTGTGAAGAGTATTCACTTACTTCTTTGTAGTCCCATTTAAGTGATAAAATAAAGGAACAATTCTTACCACACTTAGAACTACCAGCAACATGTCAGAAAACTCAGCATGCTTTAAATGCAGAGTGAAGAGGAAAAGAAATGGACTCACGAACTTCTTCATTGGTTACGAAAATGCCTACCTGATGGTTAATTTGAAGGACTTCTTGGAAAGAACCCAAATAGCTGGGAACAGACAGAAGAGCAGGATGGAGTTAGACGGGAGATGAGCCTTGATCCTACCTTTGGCAAAAGTCAAAAGCCTGAGAGATCACACAGGGCAGAGGTTCCAGGCATCTGTTGCTGATTTACAAAGTGTCAGGCATGAAAGAGGAAGGCACGCTGACCCCACACAGTTGATGTCTCCTTGCTTTCACAAGCATAGACCTGCATCTCGAGTCTAAAAGACCATGCTCCCATTTGCTGCTCCCCACACCTTATAGAAAGAGCCCTGAGGTATACTGGCTAAATGTCCAGCTGCTAACTAAAGCTCTGAGGTTTGAACCTACCATCTACTCTGTGCAAGAGAAAACCCTGTTGGTCTGCTTCCATGAGGAAGCAGTCTCAGAGACTCCACAGGGGCAAGTCTACCTGGTCATCCATGGTTTCTGTAAGACAGTGAAGCAGTCTTGGAAGAAACAAACAGACTGCTCCTTAGAAGTGAGGGTGGAAAGACTGTCTTTGGTTTATCTTCTTTGAACTTTTCATCAGGAAAAACAATTACTAGAAAAGTACACCATGCCACTCAAACATAACACCAGTAATGGAGTTGGTACAAGACAGGGCCACACTTCATTCTGCTATACATAGGGTCAGAGCTAATTCTACTGCAACTAATGATTCCGTATAGAAAAATACAAGAGCCTGCCTGGTTTAGTGGTTATGTATTGGACTGTTAACTGCAAGGTACGTGGTTCAAAACCACAGGGGAAAACTGCAGAAGAAACATGGGACTTTCAACTCCATTAAAGAGCTACAGTCTCAGAAGGCCACAAGGGGAGGACTTCCATGTCTGGTAGGGTTGGTACAAGTCACCCTAGACTAGTTGGCAGTGAGTTTAAGTTTATAGAAAAGTGGATCTCAATTTGAGTAAAGAGAGCTAGACTTTTAATTTCTCCTTTTTTCTGGTTCTGAAAGATATACAAATATCATAACTGAAGCATCTCACAGAGAATACAGTCTAAGTACAGTCGCTTCTATCAGGCTGAGGAAATAGAAACAAGCATCAAACAAAACCAGAAACAATGACATACTATGCCAAAGAAGAGAAGCTTTGTTTCTTCATCTTGTACCCATGTGGCCTATTCCTGACCATAGTTAGCAAAAGTGGGTTCCCTATTTATTAAGGCGCTGCTTTTGTCACTTCCTACTCAACCCTTCTCAGAGTTAATCATCAGAGCTAAGTTGGAGTCTCATTGTCACTTGTGGGTTTGTGAATTACCTATAATGAAGATTATTAATTATACTTAAAGTATTCATTTATTAACCAGAAAGGAAGTATGAAGGAAGAGACACAGTATTCAAGTTTTCTGAGTTTTCAGCAAGTAAGAACATGCATGAATGTTTTCATCACTCCAGGAAATCCCAAAGAGGGAGCTTCAAGGTCCAGAGTTCCTTCATTCAGTCAGACCTTAATGAATATGTCCGGCTGGGACTTTCTGCAGATGCAAAGTGTCATCAAGTTGGTTCCTACTCATAGCAAACCTATGTACAGCAGAAGGAAATATTGCCTGGTCCTGTGCCATACTTAAAATTGCTCTGATGTTTGAAACCATTGTTTCAACCACTGTATCAATCCATCTCATTAAGGGTCTTCCTCTTTTTCATCAAATTTATATTTTACTAAACATGATGTCCTTCACCAAAGATTAGTCCCTGCTGGTGGCATTTCCAAGG
The DNA here is from genome assembly GCA_004026705.1 of Nesogale talazaci. Classification (NCBI taxonomy): domain Eukaryota; kingdom Metazoa; phylum Chordata; class Mammalia; order Afrosoricida; family Tenrecidae; genus Nesogale; species Nesogale talazaci. The sequence continues at coordinate 50,769 of PVJH01011869.1, read as the reverse complement.
TAATACCAATGCAGAAATCAATCATTACATCCACCATGACCCCTTTCCTTTCTATGGTACACTGACAGGGTGTGTGGGCCGTGTAACCCCTGCTTTTTAAAACATATTAAGGGGTTATCTCATGGTTTTAGAATGTATAGCATGGTGGTTTTCCACTTGTGGGTCACACCCGTTTGGGGGTCAAATGATCTTTTCATAAGGGTCTTCTGATTCATAACAGTAGGCAAATTATAATTATGAAATAGCAATGAAGATAATATTATGGTTGGGGGTCACCACAACATGAGGAAGTGTATTAAAAGGTCCTGGCATTAGGAAGGTTGAGAAGCACTGGTATGGTTCTGCATACCAGTGCATCTGAATTGCTGACTACTTCTAAGGAATTTTTTAAAAAATCAGAGACCAAGACCAAATATCATTCTTTTTGGCACAGTGATCTCAGAAATATTTGAGAGTTGGCATCTATGGGAATAGAATTAGTTACCATGAGAGTTACAGACCCTGCCAGGGAGACAGAGAGCAAGCTGGTTACATTGTAAGTACCTCTGAAAAGAATGACTGACAATTGGATGCTAGAGTACAAGGCAGCGCCAACAAAGAAAGAAGCTTAAGAATATATCACAGAGCTCAGAGGAAATGGTTTCTCAGCAGAGAAGGATATGTTTTGTGCTTTAGGAATTATAGAAGTAAAAAGTTGATCAAACCATAGAGAATGAATTATAAAAATCATGGTAGACTAGATTGATGCTGAAATTAGCATGGATAAATATTATAGAAAAGAAATTAGCCATATTTAATCATCAAATTTCACTCAATTCAAGGCTTTGTGTACTTTTATTTAAGTCTTGATAAAGGTAAATATATATTTATAGGTACAACAAGATATCTGCCCTACTAGAGTTGAATCTACCTTAGAAGTCAAAACCCCGAATCCAAACTCATTGCCATTGAGTCTATTCCAATTCACAGCAATGCTGCAGGACAGGCTAGAACTGCCCTGGCTTCATGAATTTCAGACCCTGCAACTCTTGATGGAAATAAGAGGTCAAGGTCTTTCTTTATTGGAGAGGCTGTGGTTAGCAGCCCCCAAAATAAGCACAATGCCACCGGGCCAAGATAGGAAAATCAATAATTAATGACTAATAATAATAATAAGGCATAGAAATTGTTATGATGAAAAGTATAATACTCTGAAGGGTGCACCTAGACACAGTTTAGGAAGCTGATATGACTATACAGAAATTATATTTTAGCAGATATGAAAAATGTGTAGGGACTATCTGGATGGAGAAAAATATGCCTGTGGGTGAGAAGGAGAGTAATCCCAAGAGAAATAACAGCTTGGTAGAAATTCAAAAGTGATAGCGTGGCATATCCTGAATCTGAAAAAAATTCTGTAAGACTGGAAAATGAAAGTGGAGAATGATTGCCAAATGATTTAGCAATACGAATCACTTCAACTGTAAGGGGCTAGTAAAGCAATGCCTGAAAAGTACATTTAGTAATGTGATATTTTTATTTTTCAAAAGGATTCTCTGTGATAATGTTAAGAATGAATAGTCAAACAAAACGAGTGGTGAGAGATCAATATAAAAAGCACCAGGGAAACACCCAAATGAAAAGACATGAGACGTCAGCAATGAACCCACATATTGGGATAATAACTCTAAATGTCAACAGCTCTAGCTCCATCATTAAAATTAAAAGGCTGGTGGACTGGCTTGGAAAACATAACTCATCAATCTGTTGCCTGTGGGAAATTTAAGCTCACAGAAAAGAATAAACTAACAATAAAAGGCTTGAGGAGGATATATCAGGCAAATGGTGACTCAAAAAAAAAAAGCAGGGGTTGCAGTCTTCATCTCAGACAAAACTGATCTCAAGGTTCAAGCCACAAAACAAGATGGGGAGGCACTTTAAAATGCTCAAAGTATCACTTCACCAGGAATCCTTAAGCATAATAAACATATATGTGCCAAATGAGAGACTTGTGAAATTTGTGAAACAGACTACTCAGAAAACAGACTATTCAGTGTATACATGAAAAAAGGTGTCACAGACTCAACAATCATAGTAGAGGACTTTAATACACCACTCTCAGAGAAAGATAGATCTTTTGGAAGGAAGGCCAGCAAAGAGATGATAGAACTAAGCACTAAAATCAGGCAGCTAGATCTGATAGACATATTTAGAGGTTCCCATTTAAATGCAATTCCTGGGGGATATAGGTGGGAGGTAGGAAAGAAGGGGGCACAGACAAACTTAGGGATGGGAGGAACTACTAGTGGTCTGGTATTGGTGGTCAGGAGGATGTGGCTGGCTTGGTAGGATTTAAGCAAGGGTAATGTAGCTGAGAGGAAGCACTGAAACTCAAGTGAAGACTGAGCATGATAGTGGGATAGGAGGAAGGTAGAAGGAAATAGAGGAAAGAACTAGACTGCAAAGGGTACTTGCAGAGGTTTAAACATAGGCATGTACATATGTAAATATAATTATTTATTACAAGGAGGGAACAAATCTAGGTACATATTTATAGGTTTAGTACTAAAGTCACAGATGGACCTTGAGCCCCCATCCAGGTACTCCCTCAATGCAAGAACACTTTGTTCTATATATCTGGTATTCCATGATGCTCATTGGCCCAATACAATCACTGAAGTAAAATTGGTGCATAAGCAAATATGGTGAGGAAAGCTGATTGCACCCAGCTGTCAAAGGATATAGCATCTGGGGTCTTAAAATTTTGAAGATAAACAAATGACCATCTAGCTGAGAAGTAATAAAGCCCACACGGAAGAAGCACACCAGCCAGTGTGGCCATCAGGTGTCAAAAGGATCAGTTCTCAGGCATCAAATAGGAAAAAACCATATCACTGTGTAATCACCTTCCCAAAGCAATCACTGAAGACATGTGGAGGCATGAGCAAGAGTGGAGAAGAAAGCTGATGGTGGTCGGCTATCAAATGATATAGAGTCTGGGGTCTTAAAGGCTTGAGCACAAACAAGAAGCCAGAGAAGAAGCACACTAGCTTGTGTGAACTGTGGTGTTGAAAGAATCAGACTTCCTCCCCCAACCCTCATGATTCCAATTTTATCTTACAAATCCAGCTGGGCTGAAAGAGGTACACTGGTACAGATGGAAACTGGAAATACCAGGGACCCAGGAAAGATGAACCCCACAGGACCAGTAGTGAGAGTGGAATTACTGGATGGGTGGAGGGAAGGTGGAGTAGAGAGAGGGAGCCGATTACAAGGATCTACACATAATCTCTTATCTGGAGGACAGATATTGGAGGAGTGGGCGAGGGGAGATGTCAGGCTGCATAAGATATGGCAAAATAATAATAATTTATAAAGTATTGAAGGTTGGTGGGGGAGGGGAGAGCAGGGAGGGAGGGGAAAGGATGAAAAGCTGATATCAAGGGCTCAACTGGAAAAGCAGATATTTGGAGGATGATGATGGCAACAGTCACGCAAAGGTGCTTGCACAGTATATGCATGTATGTATTGTGATAAAAGATATATGAGCCCCCAATACAATGATTTTTTTTAAGAAATCAAAGTATTTCTAACCATTAAAAAAACACCAGGGAAACTTAGAGTGTAAGTAGATAAGTAGTTGAATTAATTCAGGGAAAGGAGTAGAAGTTAAGGGCAATATGTAGGTTTGTGGTTTGAAAAAATTAAATTGCGTCCAGAGATGTAAACCTCCAGAGAAAGGCAGCATGCTGAGTTCTGCTGTGAACTCACCAAGTTTAATTTGCTAATAGGCAAATAGGCAACTAAGTGTGTGACTGGTGAAGGGTGGAGGGGCTGGAGATAGAGTCCTGAGAGAATTAAGCATCCAAGTGGTGTGTAAATGATGCCCTGAAAGTACATGACTGTGTTAGCCTGGCTTGAGTAGAGAAACAAATGCAGACACCCATATGTGTGTAAGAAGGAGTTTTGTATCAAAGATCAATTGTATATTAAGAAAACACACTAGCCCAGTCCAGATCAAGTCCTTAAGTCTGATATTAGCCTATATTTGTCTGATAGCAGTCTATAAATTCCTTTTCAGAGTAACATATGTGATGACAAATCCAGGAAGACCACAGGTCCACGGATGGAAAGTCTTGTGACTACAGTGGGGATGGGAGAATCTCCAGGGTTCTGGCTGGCATCAGCATGGCTCCATGTGACTTGTCAACAGGAAAGTGAAGCAGAGTGTGTGTGTATCCCATCTCCAGGAAGGAAGACAGGAGTTCCCAGAATTCTCAGAAGAAGGCCATGTTCCTTAGCTATGAGTTGATTGATAGTCTAGACTCCACCTCTTTGCCCAAGTTGACAGATTATGTAACTGCCAAAGTGATATCACCTGAAAAATCACCAAAAGTATCAGGTGGATGATAGTAAGTATATACACAATCCCCCAAATCAAGACACTTGACATGACTGAAATTACAACCCCGGAACTATACTGAAATCTATTTTGAATCAAAGCTATGCTCATTCTGAACCCTCTGCTATTGCTACTCAGAAGGCACAGTTCAACTCCTTGTAAAAGTTAAACTTCTTGTAAACCCACAGCAGCAAGGATTGATGTTTTTTTTAGCTTGTGTGCAGAATTAGTAAAAGATGTCTGTCAAGATGGTTTGCATAGCATGATCCAAGAAGAAGTCTTGTCCAACATGTTCCAGAAGGTTAGAAAATATGTGTAATCATGTTTTAAAAGATTATAATTTAACAACCCCCTTATTAACTTTTTGTCATACATTCCTTCATACCTATGAGCATATAGTTGTTTACTCCACCTGTTAAAAATCACTGTTTTCTTGCAATTTGGAACCTTATAGTACGCTTCCTTTGTACTAGTGTTCCTCCAATATTTCTACCATTCAACAAGAATCAGTTTTAAGTTCATTAGAATGCCAAACTGGTGCTTTCCTGGGATAAAAGCAGAGCACTAAATGAGCAAGTGGGTGTTGATAATTGCTTCAATTAGGTTCATGATGAAGGCCCTGTACTATTATTCCACAGTATAGAGTAAGAACTATGAAATTATGCAGAAGATGTTTGTTGTTTTTAGGTCCTATCAATTCAGTTCCAACTCACAGCAGCCCTATGTAACAAAGAGCATGACACTGCCTGGTCCTGCACCCTCCTCTCAACTGTGGTAATGTTTGATCCCAGTGTTGAACCCACCCTGTCAATCGATCTTGGTAAAGGACCCCTCTACTATGCATGATATCATTTTACAAGGATGGTCTTTCCCGATAACATACCCATTGTGTATTCTCTGTACCTCTTCCAAGACAATCTTGTTTGTTCTCTGGGAATTCTATGCATCACCTGAGCTCTTTCTTGTTTTTTCATGGGCACTGAGTGTAGATCCCAACAAAATGAATCATTAACAACTTCAATCTTTTCCTGTATTTTTTATAGATATCAAAGTTTTTTTTAGTGGTTACTAGGGTCAATATAGAGAAACTGAGTGGTGGAGTATAGTGGTGATGAATAAACTACATGGATTATGGAATGGTACACTTGCAAACAGATACTTGTAATTGCTGATAGTTAGGCTTACACCTGTACATACTAAACATGCAAAAGTTTTGTGATATATGGGAAGCTTCAAATGTTTGTGAGAAATGTCCAATATTTAAAATTCAATGTCAGTCATCATTGGAGTTAATTCTTGTTGCTGACTTGTTTGTTGGCCTGCTCTTCCACCTACATGGCCAGGCACAGGGCATTCATGAAATACTGCAGGGCTGAGAGGTAATTGGGAAGCTTGGCAAAGGTGGGTTCTGCTTTGTTCTGAATGGTCTACACATCGTAGTCTGGCTGCTTGGTCATCTGGAGAGAACTTAAGTCAGGTTGGTCCTTGCTTTGAGCTGAAGAGGTACAAGGAGTCTAGGGAAGGAGGCACCACTGTATGGAGAAAATGGAGGGGGGTTAGGGCAGACCTGCAAAGTGAAGAATCAGGAATCCTGATGCCCAAAGCTCCAGCCTGGAATTCCCCTTTCTCCAACATTTTTTTCCTCTGTTTATGATGATGTTACTGTGAGGATTTGGTTTTCTTTAGATTCAGTTGTAATCCAAATTGAAAATTGCAATCCTTTGTTTTCATCAACATGTCCTTTAAGTTCTCCTCATTTTGAGCAAGCAACGTTGTGTCTCTTGTATAGCAAAGGTAGTTAATAAGCCTTCCTCCAATTGTGATGCTGCATTCTTCCTTATAAAGTCCTTCTTCTAAATGTGGTGTCGGCATCCAGGATGTAATTAAAAATCTGAGGTTATAAGTGGCATATGAAGAGTCTTCCTAGTGTCACTGGAACAGAAATAATACTTGTAGATGAACTTATTTTAAAGTTTTTAATTGTTTATTTATTTTAATCATTTTAATTGGGAGCTATTGCAGATATCACAATATTCCATAGTTCAATCACATCAAGCAGTGTTATAAAATTGCTACTGCAGTCAGGTTCAGGCCTTTTTATTTCTTCTTGAACTCTTTGATATCTGATATCATTTGTCCCCTTCCTTCCCCAACATGTGACCCAGGAACCCTTATTTTTATTTTTTTGCCATAGTTTACACATCCAATATATCCATTCACATACAATTCTATTAGTTGACCCCATCAGGTGGGATTATATGTCATCAGTGCTATCTGCTCCCCCCACCTCCGACACATACACACACACACACACAACACACTTCCCATATCCCAGGGAAATGCTATTCCTGTTACTGCCACTGAAGAGTTGTCAACTTGGCTTTCAAGTTTTGTACTATCTTAAATATACAAATGAACCGTCACATATCTGACTTGATTAATGTGGTAAAAAAAAACCCCTAATAATAAGGGAGAAAATATAAATGGATTTAAAGAATATAAATAGGTTTTCTGGTGAGTCTAGGGCCTAAAAATCCCACTCAGAATTTTATCCTTGTGTAATCTTTCTTTTTGAGCAAGTGTGGACCATCCCTGGTTCCTCAGAGATCCTCACTTGAATTGATAAGATTTAAAACATATCTTACATCATTAAAGTCTTGTTAAAGTATAAAATCACATTATTGAATGTGATTACATTACAATAAATTCACATTACACACATTAGAGTTGGAACCCACAGCCAATAAGAAATAGAATCCTAAGGTATATTTTGAAGAAAGGGTACAATTCGACTCACAGCACAGAGTTTGTGGACCACCGCTATTTGGTCTCCTGGCTGCATAAAGAAGGGCTGAAAGCAGTGTATCTTATTTTATAGGAGAGTCAATTCTCAATGAGTAGAAGTTCGTTGGGAAAAGGAGAAAAATTTGAAAGGAAGCAAAAAGAAGTATGTGAACAATAGCATCTAATGGATGGCAGAGGCTACCTTTGAAGGGAAAAAGAAACAAAGAGATTAGACTTAGTGAATTATAGTGATAATAACCTTGAATTACACATACCTCCAATATGTTTTATACATACCTCTAACTAGAAGGAAATCAACTACATAAAAGGAAACTAAAATCAGTTTGTCGACAGATGGTGATGACACATAGACATAAAGCAGACAATTGTTTGGTAAAACTTATAGAATTTTGAGGCAAAAATATTATGAGTCTGGAATTTTATACCCAGCTGATATTTGTATGAGAGTGTACTAAAAATTCTCAGAAATTCCAAGATGCAAAATATGTATGTATATATATAAATCTATAATTCTTATAAATATACAGTGAATACTAGTGCATTATAAAATGAATCACCATTAGGAATCTGACTTCCATGAAGACAGGAATATATATCTCTCTAAAAAAAAAAAGGAAAAAAATGACCAGAGGAATATAAAAAACAAGATTAAATCTTTAACAACCCTGGAAAACAGGATATTTTATCAGCACATCAGAAATTTTAAAGACTTTTGAGAACCTATAAAATAGAGTAGTTTGGCAAGGAAAATTGAGCCAAGAAAATCACAGGCAAATAGAGACATCTGGAAAGGGTCACTGAAGAAGCCAGTACCAGTCTTCCCCACAGAGCTCTGGAAATGTTCCAAAGTCATCACCAACTAGGGCTGAAAATATTTGTTGAATGATGTTGAATGAATGAGCAGCCTGTGTGGCAATTAGCAGTATAATTAATTGAAGGGTTGCCAGCCCAGTAGGGCTAGTCCCCAGCTCTGGTACAAAGAGCTGTTGGCTGTGGTATTTTTCACTTAGAATATGACAGACAAGATCAGTTCTCTAAATGGTGGATCTCCCTCAAGGAAATGGATAAAATAAAGGGAAGCAACTGTGTAGCACGATAACATAAGCTAGCATTTTCTCTTTCCAGAGAAATGCCGTACCTAAGTTAGCGTGCTTGTTGATGTGAGTTCTTGTCTTGGTGTTTACACGCTATCAGCCCAGTTTGAAAGATGCTCACTTTAGGGGAACACTGGTTCCTCCCCCATTCTCTGAAAACAGAGCACACCTATGAAACATTTTGGAAGTTGAAATGGCATGAAGCTAAAAAGCAATTGGCCATTAACTTATATGGAAGCATGTTTGAGCATTGCCAGACCTAATAAATAACCAACCAAATCAGTTCAGATAGCACATAAAACCTAAAGAGCGCTGAGGAAGAGAGTTTACAGGTAGAGTTCAAAGCGATGGCAGCTTGAAGCTGAGAGAGGCTGGGTAGTCCTGAGGTGACTTGGCTACCTCACTCTCACTGTGCCCAAAACAAGACAAAAAATAAATGTTAGTGTTTGGGGCTTTTCGTCTTTTCCTTTTCATTTCTGTAAAATCAAAAGTACTCTTTGGAATTCTTTTGATTTGTGGACACAGATTCTAACTCACTCGTGGATACCCACCCACCCACCCTAAGAGGTCCGGCGACAGCTTCCATTCAGGCAATAGATGTGATGCGGAATAGTGCTGCGGGGCAGGTAACTGACCTAGAGGGTGAAAAGTCCTCCTCCATCCTTAATTATGCACAGACAAGCAGATATTTGAGGGAAAGCAGTACATTAAAAAAGCCCCGAGGAATGCATCCATAAGAACAGACCATTCCTGGGACCTAAACGAAAGAAGCATAACATAACTTGATAGAATTTCCACACCGATCCAAATCCAAAATGTTCTCCATTGAATCGATTCTGATTTAGAGGGACCCCTATGGCAGATTAGAATTGCCTTTGTGGGTTTCAGAGGCTAGGTGCCTTTATGGGAGTAGAAAGCCTGTTTTCTCTTGCTGCGTGGCTGGTGTGTTTCAGTTGCTGACTTTGTGTTTAGTAGCCCATCACCTAAGGCACCATGCCAGCAGCTTGTTGTTGTTGTGGTGGTGGTGGTGGTTAGGCGCCACTGAATTGGCTCCAACCCACAGTGGCCCTATGCACAACAGAACAAAGCGTTGTACTCTCCTGGGCCACTCTCACAGTTGCTCCTATGCCTGAGTCCCTTGATACAGCCATTGGGTCAATCCATCATTAGGGCCTTCCTCTTTTTCATCTACTTTAGCAAGCATGATGCCCTTCTCCAGGACTGGTCTCTCCTGGCAATAGGTCCAAAGGTTGTAAGACAAGGTCTCACCCTCTTTGCCTTTAAGGAGCACTCTGGCCTTACTTTTTCCAAGGCAGAATGGTTTGTCCTTTTATCAGCCAATGGTACTTTGAATATTCTTCTCCAGCACCATGATTCAAATGCAACATTAATCTTAGATGGAATTCAATGTCCAACTTTCACATGCCAGCAGGGCTTTCTATTACTTCACTTTGTATTCTCAAAATTGTGCAAAAGAGTACTGATGTATGACATACATTTGGCTTCTTTGAAAATAAGGCAAAATGAATTTCACACTCAGTTCTAGAGATTAATTAACTAATTACAAAATTAACTTACCTGTGCTTAATTAACACCAGGAAATGTTTCGGTTTTCTCCTGAACACCATTAATTATGGGTTACTTGTGACACCAGCTGACACATGGTGATATTTTGAGAAAAAGTGAATACGAATTTGCCTATCATCCGTGGATTCTCAATCAGCGTTGTCATCGTTAGTGCCTACAGCTGTGTCGCTGGCTGTTTCTCAGGCTGCTCATACCACCATGAGGCTTATTTCTCTCAGAAAAACATCCCTCACCACAACTCCACATTCATGAACATTGTCTTCCACCCTCATACAGTTCACCAGAGTGTTCCTTCTCTGACCATATACAGGCTTTTTCATGGAATTTCCTACACTCTGCAATCTCTTGAGTTGCAATCTCAGTTTTAGAGATTAATTACACAATTACATAATAAATTTACCTGTGCTTAATGAACACCAGGAAATGTTATGGTTTTCTCCAGAACACCAATTATTAAAAGTTACTTGCCACACCAGCTGACACGTCGTGATATTTTGAGACAAAGTGAATACGAATTTGCCTGTTGTCCTTAGTTTATCAATCAGCGTTCTTATCTTCAGTGCCTAAAGCTGTGTCGCTGGCTGTTTCTCAGGCCACTCGTACCACCATGAGGCTTATTTCTCAAAGAAAAACATCCCTCACCACTGTTCCCTTTCATGAACATTGTCTCCCATACTCATACAGTTCACCAGAGTGTTCCTTCTCTGACCATATACAAGCTTTTTCATGGTGTTTGCTACACTCGCCAATCTCTGAGTTTCACCCTTAGTTCTAAATATTAATTAACTAATTACATAATTAATTCACCTTAACACCAGGAAATGTTCCGCTTTTCTCAAGAACACCATTAATTAAGGGTTACCTGCCACACCAGCTGACACGTGGTGATATTTTGAGAGAAAATGAATGAGAATTTGCCTGTTGTCCTTGTTTTCTCAATCGGCGTTCTTATCATTAGTGCCTACAGCTATGTCGCTGGCTGTTTCTCAGGCCGCTCATACCACCATGAGGCTTCTTTCTCAAAGAAAAACATTCCTCACCACAGCCCCACTTTCATGAACATTGTCTTCCATGCTCATACAGTTCACCAGTGTGTTCCTTCCCTGACCATATACATACTTTTTCATGGTACTTCCTACATTTCCCAATCTCTAAGTTTCATTCTCAGTTCTAGAGATTAATTAACTAATTATGTAATTGCTTTACCTGTGCTTAATTACGACCAGGAAACATTGTGGTTTTTTCCAGAACACCATTAATTATGGGTTACTTGCCACACCAGCTGACACCTGGTAATATTTTGAGACAAAGTGAATATGAATTTGCCTGTTGTCCTTGGTTTCTCAATCAGCGTTCTCATCATTAGTGCCAACACCTGTGTTGCTGGCTGTTTCTCAGACCACTCGTATAACCAGAAGCCCTATTTCTCAAAGAAAAACATCCCTCACCACAGCCCCACTTTCATGAACATTGTCTTCCATGCTCATACAGTTCACCAGAGTGTTCCTTCTGTGACCATATACAGGCTCTTTCATGGTACTTCCTACACTTTCCTATCTATGAGTTCCTCTCTCAGTTTTACAGATTAATTATCTAATTATGTCATTAATTTACCTGTGCTTCAATAATACCAGATAACATTCCGGTTTTCTCCAGAACACCATTAATTATGGGTTACTTGCCACACCAGCTGACTCCTGGTGATATTTTGAGACAAAGTGAATACGAATTTGCCTGTTGTTCTTGGTTTCTCAATCAGGGTTCTTATCCTTAGTGCCTACAGCTGTGTCATTGGCTGTTTCTCAGGCCACTCATACAACCATGAGGCTTCTTTCTCAAAGAAAAACATCCCTCACCACAGGTCCACTTTCATGAACACTGTCTTCCATGCTCATACAGTTCACCAGAGTGTTCCTTCTCTGACCATATACAGGCTTTTTCATGGAATTTCCTAAACTCTCCAATCTCTGCGTTGCAATCTCAGTTTTAGAGATTAATTACCTAATTACAAAATTAATTTACCTGTACTTAGTGAACACCAGGAAATGTTATGGTTTTCTCCAGAACACCATTTATTACGAGTTACTTGCCACACTAGCTGACTCCTGGTGTTATTTTGAGACAAAGTGAATACGAATTTGCCTGTTGTCCTTGGTTTCTCAATCAGCATTCTCATCATTAGTGCCTACAGCTGTGTCACTGGCTGTTTCTCAGGCTGCTCATACCACCATGAGCCTTCTTTCTCAAAGAAAAACATCCCTCACCACAGGTCCACTTTCATGAACATTGTCTTCCACATTCATAAAGTTCTCCAGAGTGTTCCTTCTCTGACCATATATGGGCTTTTTCATGGTACTCCCTACATTCTGCAATCTTTGAGTTTCATTCTCAGTTCTAAAGATTAACGAATTATGTAATTGCCTTACCTGTGCTTAATTAACACCAGGACACATTCAGGTTTTTCTCCAGAACACCGTTAATTATGGGTGTGAAAATCTGCTTTTGGATCACTTCCAACTCAACAGAAAGCTGGTAACAGGGTAGCACTGTTCTGTAAAGACTTCTTGGTGGTTACTTTTATGGGAGAAAAACACCAGGTCTTTCTTCTGCGGTACCCATCTAGTGGACTCAAATTCCCACTCTCTAGATTAGTAAAAAGCCAAAAGAAAGTGAAACACTTCATAATTATTGTACATTGTACATTCAAACAGTAAATCTCTCAGAAGCAGGCAGGCTCCATCTTTTTTTCATATGGAGTGGCTGATGTGTTGGAACCCCTCACTGTTCTGAGTAGTATAGTGTCTAGTTCATAGCGCCAAGGCTCCTTTTTAGATTAGTAGCTGGGAACAAGTCTTCTGTACAACTCAAGGACCTTAATTATATAACATATGGCTAAGACACACAGTGAGAAACTCCTGAATTAATAAATAGCAAGCATAAGAATATTGTTGCTTTTTAACCAACATCTCCTACACCTCAGGAAACATGTAAAATGTTATGTTTTAGGAATGCAGCAATTTCATTATGAATATCAATTGTATCTTGAAATAGTCTCATGATTACTTTAGAGCAGGGGAAATTTCTGTTTGTAACATTGTGATTTTTTTCTCTCCTCTAACAACCTTCTTACAACCTTATAGAATCTCTATTTAATGAATTCTGAATTATTAAATAGATTTGCCATGCTTCAACTTTTCTATTACAATGACTACCTCACTTTTATTGTGAAGTACTTAAACATGTTTGTGTATATAGCAGAACAAATGAAAAAATTTAGCTAAATTTTTTTCAGATAAAATAGTTATCTGAGGCAACATTTGTACAAATATGCTTGATAAAAATGATGTATAGAATGTTATAAGAATTGTAAGAACCCCCGATAAAATCATTGAAAAAAATAAGCTCATCTACAAAAAAAGTTATCTAAATCCTAGAAATTGCAATGACAAACACAAAGTTTTAAATATAAACTTATATTATTTTTAAAACTGCATTTGTAAATTGTTAATTTAAATATTTTTCTTTTTATTGATCTTTTGGTGGATTCTTAAAGATATTATATCAATCCATGAATCAATGACATTGAATGAACTTGTACAGATACCATAATCATCATTTTCAAAATATTTTCTTTCTATTTGAGCCCTTTGATATCAGCTCCTCTCTATTCCCTGCCTCCTCCACCCTATCACACTTGTGAACCCTGAATAAATTATATATGCACAGACATATTTTTCATATCTTACACCTTCTCATTTATCCCTTCACATGCAGTTCAGTTTTTCATCCCCTTCAAGGAAGTTATACATCCATCATACTGTCAGTTCTCCCTGCCCCCTTCTACCCTCCTCCCTTCCCACAACCCCATGGAATCATTATTCTCATTACTGTTTCAGGTGGGGGGTGGTTATAGATCCTGGATTCCATGTATTGAAAGTCCTTATATACATATGCTGGTCTGGCAGGATTTGTGAGATCAAACTGGGAACATGATAGTGGTGGGGGGAGAAAATATAAAAGAACTAGAGGAATGCTGTGTGTTTGGTTGGTGCTGCAGTGCACCCTGGATGAGTTATCTCTTCTGAGTGTTCCTTTGTGAGGGAGTTTCTAATTATCAACAGGTGAACTTTGGGTCTCCACTCTGACCCCTCTCCTTCACAATGATATGATGGTGTGTTTTGCGTGGGCACCTTGTGATCACACTGGCTGGTGTGCTACTTTAGTGCTTTAATATATATGTATATATGTATATATATGTATATATGTATATATATACATGTCAATTAATACCTCTCGATATATTTTTTACCTTCTATTTATCTCCTCTCCTTTAATTTTCTCCTTCCACCCATCATATTCACTCTTCATTCAGCTCTCAGAAATTTATCTCAGCTACATTATAATTGATAAAATACCAACAGACATTCTACACCCTCCCTTTTGTTGATTTCAGATCCCTTGATGTTTCCCTGCCCCTGTATTTGTTGGTTTACCTCTTCCGCTAACCCCCCGAACTGTCAGCTTTTTATTGGGATTGTTTACCTTGTTTGTATTATATATATATATATATATATATATATATATGATCAAAACAAACAAACATATTCATAGTTCCAGGTCAATCTGCTGACTTTTGTGAACAGCTCCCAACCAGATTAGGTGAGATGCCAAATATTTCCCCCCTAGTTAGAAGTCTATATTCAGGTATTTCATGATTTTGTTCCAATTGCATATCTGTTATAGTCCCTTCGTGATTCGCTTCACTGTGAAGAGGTCACCCTGGGCACACATTCTGCACTGTGTGTCCAGTGCTGTCACCTCTAGCACTGCGGGCCAGTGAGGAGATGGCATGTCTCCAGCTAGGGCCGGTCCTTTGTTCCTCTCCTTCATTGGCTGCTTTGAGCAGGAGCTTCATTCTTGAGGCTTTGGGCACCAGAGGAGGTTTCTCTCTCTGTCTCTCTCATTGTATAATTTCTTCTTTGTGTTCATTTCTTTGAAACTGCACATTTGCCTCTTTCCTGGACACTCAGACAATGAGTTCTTTGATGCTAGAAACCTATGTCCTTTAGTTGTTCCACAAGTTCTTAAATTATTTTATTAGTCCCTTCCTTCTGACTAGTTATCTGCTTTTCCTTTCATGAATTCCCAGGAAATGATTATTGGATCTCAGAGACTGGCTTTCTCCAGAAACCAAACCTTTTGCCAACAAGTTAGTTTTGACTTATAGAGACCCTGAAAGAAAGAGTGGAACTGTCCAATAGGATTTCCTAGGGCAAGTGCCTTAGGGAAGCAGAGTGTCACATCTGTCTCCCAGGGAGCAGTCGATGGGTTGGACAGCTTCCTTTTGGCTATTAGTCAAGGACTATAATCACTGGACCACCAGGTCTCTCCTCAACAGAGATATCTATTAATCCAAGAAGGTGTATTGACAGGGTAGACTAGGATGCTACGTAAAAGGGACCTACCATGAGGCAGTAACTAAAACGGACAGACATTGATCTTTCCATAATACAATCAGGTATGTGTGCAATGCTGCCTAATAGATATGCCCCAGGCTGGGCGCCTTGCCTCTGTAGTTGTATTTCAGACTCATGAGTCTATTCTGAGTGAATACTTTGTATGCTGATGTTCATTTGAGAAATCCAAGATTCTACAAAACTTCTGTTGCATACTCCAAGTCATTTAGACAATGGTAGAAATAGGATCCACACACTAAGGCTAATTGTATAAGAACCTAAAATTAAGCTGCAAACCTTTGCCTGTGACACCTAAATACCCTCAGGGACTGTGATATAGCAATTATATAGGATAGTTATATAATTACATTGCAGGGAATTTTGAGTCAATTAAGTGAAAGCTTGAGGCTTAGCTATTTATGCCTGCTGCTTCCAAAGAATGCCAATAACCTCACTCCTTGCAAGTAGAAACTCCTTAACCATGAGATAAATATATTATAGCCAAATGATAGATAGCATATTATTTACTGTATATACTATATACAGTAAATATAGACTCTTTTAACAAGAATTCATACATTAATCTTCTTCAACAGTTAATAAAAATAATACCCAGTGTAAAACATGCAAAACTGAAAGATGAAATCTTAATATCCTGAGATATAGAAGAGGCAGGAAAAATAATAGGATTAAGTGACCCATCTCCTTGAGGATATTTCTCTTATTTGCTGTCCAACCACTTTATCAAACAGGATGTCCTTCTCCAGGGGCTGTCTCCCTGATGTGTCCTAAGGATGTAAGATTAAGTCTTGTCATCCTTGTCTCTAAGAAGCACTCTGGCCTACTTCTTTCAATACAGATCTGCTTTTCGGTAGTAGTCAGTGTTAGTCTTGGTAAGCTAGAGAAACAAATTCATAGACACTCATATGTGTATAATCAATAGATTCAGCTGACTTGGAATCATATTTTATTCTACATTATTCCAACATATCACTAGATATTAGCCAACTGAGAATTAACTACTAGTGTTGATCATAACTTAATAGTTGAACTTAATGTTCAACTTATGTTGAACATAACTTAATAACTTTCTTCTACTCTAAATTTAACATTTTCTCATAATGTTTTTTCACATAAAGTTATGGTATCTTATAATTTGCAATTATATTGAAAATGGTTTTCCTGTGTTCATATAAAATTGCGTATATGACCCACAGACTCCAAATATGGTTGACTGTAAAATAATTCAATTGTTAATTCTACAAGGGGGAGATTTATATTTTTCCTATACTTAGAATTTAGAGGCATTCTTTTCTTTTTCTTTAGTTGCATAAGTCTCTCTTTAAATAGTGAAGGTTTGGGGAAAAATTTTTGGGGAAGTTCAGGTTTCTGTTTGCTTTACTTGACCAGTTTGGATTTTCCCAATTAAGAGATTAAGATGGAACTACAACTAGAATCAGTTGTGGGCTATCACAACAATAGCAAACAATGTCTTTACCTTGTTTGCTGTGGCAACCTGAAGTATCTGGAGCAGGGCCCATAAGTATTAAATGGCAGGACGTTTGAGGATTCTGTAACACCGCTCAGCTTTCAGAGAACTCACAAACCTACAACTCATGGAATGCTCTCTTAAAGAGTTGCCTTATTTCTGGAATGTTAGCTTTTTAGTGTCCCTTTAGTTTCAGTCTGCATCCTTTGATTCACCATCTGTTTGTTGAATCATGAGAAGCAGATTCTATTGGTATACAGAGCATTTTTCAAAAATACTCATTTTTTATGGTCATCCTTGTTTATGATTGAATAGTGAATATGCTGTTTAAAAGAGCTGCAAAATTCTCTTCCATTGACGCTATGCTGACTCATATGACACTATAGCAGGGGAAGAAAGTGAGAACTGAGCCATATGTTAGAATATAAATATTCTAACAACATGTAATCATAAATATGGAAACAATGCTATGTTTTCATATATATTTTTCATGGTAAAGAAGTTGTTCATTACCTAGTCAATGGAAGCTAAGCTCATTTAAAAATGGAATTGCAGAAATACAAACTCTAATCTTAATTCAGCTATAAGAAAAACAAACAAAAATAAAACCAAACTAGTCGACATTGAGTTGATTCTCATTCATGTCAATTCCATATTTCAGACTAGAACAGTGTTCTGTATGGTTTTTCAGGCTGAGATTTTCTTCTGAGTTTTTATATTTGGCATCACTGCCCTCAGGTGGTGGGAGTAGGAGGCCCAGCCTTTGCTCCGTGGAGCTGGAATCGAACCTCCATCCCAGTGGGCCGCAGTCCTGCACACAACCACTACGCCACTGGGGCTTCCTGCACACAACCACTATGCCACCGGGGCTGAGCCCTCTGAGTTTTTTTTTAAGTAGGGCTGAATGCACATAGTGAAGAAGACACTCACCAATTTAATCCCAGTACGTCAAGTAGGAGAGGCTGTTAATATGTCTAACAAAAATCTCTCATCTGGCATGAAATCTGAAATTGGTGCTGCTTTTTAGGTTTTCTGTGGCCCACTTTCATCCATGCTGATTCATCTGGAGTTTCCTAGAAACATAGGATTTAATTAAAAGAGGATGGAATGAGAACATCACTGCTGTATCTTTGCTGTCTTTGATGTTGGCAGTAATATTTTCAATTCTTTCTAAATTAGTAGCATTGCGTTGCTTTTTTAGTTACCATCTTGGCTGCAGTGCAGAATGATGGGTAATTTCTAGTTTTTCACTGGTTATTCTATTACAATAACTCTTACTACACAAATTATAGAACAGATGGGAAAATACTGTCTGTTGCTAAATATATTCACCCTAATTATGCACTTGGGAAAATGACCATAAAACAGACTTATTGAGCTACAGGCCTCATCATAGGTTTGTTAACCAGAAGTTCGTTTTTAGACTTTCCTATGGATCTGCTTTAAATGGAGGCCCTTTTTTGGTATTTCATATGACCTGCTCTCAGTGTCCTTATCTGACAACCCTTTAAAAATCCAGGCTTTCCTTGTATGGACTGTGATAAGAGTTGTACAAGTCTCCAGAAAAATGATTTTTAAAAAATCTAGGCTTTCCTATCAATCAAGGTACAGTTGCCCAGATAAGTAGTAAGAGGTGGCTTCATATATATGCAGGGGGAAATGGAGTTGAAAGATAATAGACTCATGATTGTTAGGAATTGTGTCAACTACACAGTGCTGGCAAGAAGCGAAGTCCAACCTGTCCATCAAGTTGCAAGTTGAAGTCCTTTTTATGAGACACTTGCTGATGCAGTTCAAAGATTGTAGTCTTAAATCTTCATATGGATTAAGACTCAATGTAAGAGAACCAAAATCCTGACAGCAGAATCAACAGGTAACATCACAATAAGTGAAGAAAAGTTGAAGTTGCCAAGGATTTTTTTTGGTTGGAATCTACAATCAAGGTTCATGAAATCATCACTCAAGAGATCAAAAGAACCTTTGCACTAGGCAAATCTGCTGCCCAAAATCTCTTTAGAGTAGTGAAAAGCAATGATGTTACATTAATCTAAGATGTGCCTGACCCAAGCAATTGTATTTTAAATCGCTTCATATGCATGTGATTGTTAGGCATTGTACAAGGAAGAACTAAGGAAAACATTTGCATTATGGTGCTGGCAATGAATATTGAAAGTACTCTAGACTGGCAAAGGGAAGCAAATCTGTCCTTGAAGAAAATAGAGTGCTCTTTGAGGCAAGGTTAGGGAGACTGCTTTAAAATACTTTACGCATGTTGTCAAGAAAGACCTGTCCCTGGTGAAAACATCATATTAGTAAAGTCGAGGGGAAGAAAGGCACTCAGGGAGATCAAGTGACCCACATGGCTGGAATAACGGACTCAAAACTGGAAACACTTGTGAGAATGGGCAGGACTAGGCAGTGTTTTGCTTTGAGTGCATAGAGTCATTGTGGGTAGGAAACGATTCAATGGTAGCTAAGAGCAATAGTCACGACTGGACAAAGCTCACACTTCTGGTTCATTTGTTACAAGTCAGTTTATTACCAAACTTCAAATATCATTTCTGCAGTCTTCAAGAATCATCTCTAGGTGAGTTTGCTAGACTTTTTATTGAAACCGGAATTAAAAGAGAATACTCCAGGTAAAATTTCCACTAGCTGTTCTTTTTTTTTTATTATATTATTGGAGCCTCATACAGTTATCACAATCCATCCATCCATCCATCTATTGTGTCAAGCACATTTGTACATATGTTGCCATCATCATCTTCAAAACATTTTTCTACTTGGTTCTTTGGTATCAGTTCATTTCCCTCCTTCCCCAACCTCTCTACTTCATGCACCCTTGAGGATTTTTTTTTCACCTACTATCTCCTTGCCTATATCTCCTATATTCTTGGACAATGAAGATTCACTGTCTGAAAATTTTGTCCTGTTAATGATGGTGAGGATTAACTTTTTCAGTAATTGTTTCTATGTATAAATTACTTCCTATTGGAGCAAAGACTCTAGCAGTCTTCTTGGTCTCTGCTAAATCATGGTAGTGGAAGCCTTAAGAGGTTTTTGAAGAAAGGACACATTATCTTACAATATTCTTACATCAGGTAATATGTCTGATGTACACAATGTTTGCAGTAGATTGGCTAGTCTAAAAGATGATGGATCACATCTACCTGGTAGAAGAAAGGTTTGGTAATTTACTTCTATATAAATTACAGCTGAGAAAACCCTTTGTAACAGTTCTACTCTGTTAAACATGAATCATCAAAGTTGGCATTCCCTGTCAGTTGGGTCCAAATGAGCTCAGAGGCAGCTAATGGCAACAAAAATAACAGTAAGAAAGACTATGTTCTGGTGATCAGTTTCAGAAGAATTTTTTGGTAGTTATATAATCTATTGTCAATTTGAGAGGATTAAGAGCAAAGGAATGGAGTTTCATCTGTCAATCAGGTGAGAGCTTGATGACCTCATGTGGAGACACTAAGGAGATGAATAGCTTGTTGGAGGCAGGACACAAGGTTACTCTCTGGGAGACATTGTAACTGAAAATACATATGGAGCTAAGTTAGTGCCTCAGATGGAAGAGCCAGTGTTGAGAGGCTTACAGCTGGATCCATAAGACTTCCCATCCACTGGCCTGTGATCTTCCTGCATTTGGTTTCATTGCATGTGTACTGTGAGTCTGAAGAGGACTTTACAGATTGGTATTGAACTTATAGGAAAATATCAGACTTATGAACTTGACCTGGACTGGGCTGGAATATTTTCTTAATGTATAATTACTCTCTCTATAAAGTTCTTTTCTATAAACATATGAGTGTCTATGAATATGTCTCTCTAGTCTAGCCAGACAACACACATCTGAAGGCTCCATATACCTTCCTGCTGAGCCTCTGAAGTTCGTTCTTTTTCTATATTTTTTTTCCTAAAGAAAGTGGTATCCACTTAGGCAGAGAGACTTCAGCTCCTTTAAAACAAAATAGAGTCAGGTTTATCCTGTTGTATGAAAAAGGCAAGAAGGCAAGAAGAACCTGGACTTGAGACGATAAAGGAGATTGATTACCGAGAAAGGAAAATAAAGTAGCCAATCTATAATTGCTTAAAATTTCTCCAGCTTGCTACTGACTATTCAAGCCAAAACACAGTTAGCAAAATTCATGGATTGCATTGGTAGATTTAAGTCCAGTAATAATGAGGTAGCTAGGGTTTGCAAGACAAAATATCAGACCAATGATGAATCAGACTTTGAAATTTAGATTATAATTTCTAATAAATTAATGTATGAAATTTTAAGGAAGATGTCTGACAATTTATGTGAAAGAACTGTCAAAAAGTTCATAAGACATTCTTCAGAGCAAACTAAAGAAGATCTAAACATGTGGAAGGAAATATAAATCAGTTTTCTTGGTCAGAATATACAATATTCTTTAAACATCTGCTCTCCTTCAAATTAATCTGTAGGATCAAAGTAATCTTAAGAATAATACCAGTGGGCTGAGCCCCAGTGACTTAGTTGTTGAGTATGGGACTGCGGCCCATTGTCTGGCAGTTCAAATCCAGCAGCAACAAGGCTGGGTAGCTCCCACGACCACCAGAGGACAGTGATGCCAAAAAAAATAAAAATAATACCTGAAAATTTTCTTACAGAAATTGATAAGCTGATTGTATAAAAGTCAAAATAACTTTGGAAAAGAATACATTTGAAAGTCTGCAGCATCTGATTTTATAAAGCCACAGTCATTAACGAGGATAATACTGGCATCAAAATGAACAAATAGAGCAATACAACACATTCAATTCAACCCATTTAAATTTGAACAACTGATTCCTGTGCAATGGCAATTTAACAGATGGGTAGTAATGCAAATTGCAAATTAATGCAATTTAATAGATGAGTTTTATATGTAAAAATAAATATGAATCTATAACATGCACTTTGTGCAAAATCTCAGTTGAAAATGGATCATAGACTTAAATGTAAAACATATAGGTATAAAATTTCTAGATAAAAGCAGAAGAAAATTCATTGTGGATATGAGAAAGCCAAGGGTATTAGAAATGGCACCAAATGTACTATTATTTATGAAAGTACAAATTAATAAATTAAACTTCACAAAAATCAAGGATTTCAGATTTTCAAAATATACCATTAAAGAATAAAATGAGAAGAAAATATTTGCACATAAAGGGTGTGATAGTTTTTCTTTTTCTTTTATAAATCATTGTATTAGGGGCTCATACAACTCTTATCACAATCCATACATCCATCCATTATGTCAAGCACGTTTGTACATTTGTTGCCATATGATATTTTCTCAAGGCTATATAAAGAACACTCAAGTAATGAGATTATAAACAGTCTTATTAGTAAATACAAAAGATTTGTACATATATTTCAGCAAAGAAAATATAAGTTATCTTACATTTTATTTTTAGATGAAGCAGATGAAAATGCCATCAACATTATTAGTCATTAGGAAATGTAAATTAAAACCACATTGACATAACAGTACACATCTGCTTTAATGAATACAATCTTAAAAGACTAACATACAAATATGTTGGCAAGGATGTAGTTCACCTGGGATTCTCAAGAAGTGCTGGTGGAAATGGAAAATCATACATTCATTTGAGAAAATAGTTGGCCAGTTTCTTCAAAAGGCAAAAGCGCATAAGAGTCATTCCACCTATACACACTTACCCACAAAAACTGAAAGCATATGTTTTAGACATACTTGTAAAATGTGATATTTTTTAACCTTTAACATGTGAGTTTATTATCGCCCTGAAGTTAATTTTTGAATACAGCATGAAATATGGGTTAGAGCTTTTTTGTTTTTTAATAAGCATACACAATTTGACCACCCATTTACTAAAAACAAAAACAACCTCCCACCCATTTTATTGCTCTGCAATATCACTAATTAGGTGTTCAATTACTAATCAAGGTGTTTTGATATCCTTGGGTTCTCTGTTGATCTATTTTTCTCCATCCTCTCATTAATACCAAACTTTTGGCCTTAGCAATTTGATAAAGATGTTTGAGTCATTTATTATCTTTATTCCAAAAATAAATTTGAGATTTCAATTGTGGCTGCACTAAAACTATAAATCAATTTTGTGAGCATTAATTTACTTTGAGTTTCAGCTAATGATCATACTCTATATCCTATAAATGTAAATTTACTTAATTTCTCTTAATATTGACTTAAATTTTTTATCTCAGACATATTACCCATCTTTTGTTAGATTTATTCTCAAGAAATTGCTACTTTCTAGTGGTTATAATCTTTTCTTTTCCATGTTTAATCATTTTATTGCCAGCTCATACATCGTTTCTCATAATATCTAGATGCATATATTGTGCCATGCTTCTTCACATGGTATCTTTTTTAAAGTTTCTGTTTCTAAATATTAGAGCAGTGTATTAAGCTGTGTTATCTAGAGAAACAAAACCAGTGACACTCAAATGTACACCAAAGAGATATTTTTAAAATCATTTTATAGAGGGTTCATACAACTCTTATCACAATCCATACATCCATCCATTGTGTTAAGCACATTTTTACATTTGTTGCCCTCATTATTCTCAAAGCATTTGCTTTCCACTTGATCCCTTTATATCAGCTCCTCATTTTCCCCCTCCCTCCCTGTTTCCCCTCCCTCAGGAATCCTTTATAATTTATACATTATTTTGTCATATCGTGCACTGTTCAATGTCTCCCTTCACCCACTTTTCTGTTGTCCATCACACAGAAAGGAGGTTATATGTAGGTCCTTGTAATTGGTTCCCCCTTTGTACACCACCTTTCCTCCACCCTCCCAGTATCACCACTCTCACCACTGGTCGTGAAGGGCTCATCTATCCTAGAGCCTCTGTGTTTTCCAATCCTATCTGTACCAGTGCACATCCACTGATCTAGCCAGATTTGTAAGGTAGAATTGGAATCATGACAATGGGTGGGGAGGAGGACTGTATTTACCAACTAGAGGAAGGCTGCATGTTTCATTATTGCTACAGTGCACTCTGACTGGCTTGTCTCCTCCTCGTGGTCCTTCTATAAGGGGATGTCCAGTTCCCTACAGATGGAATTTAGGTCCCCAATCTGCACTCACCCTCATTCACAATGATGTGATTTTCTGTTCTTTGATACATGATCCCTTTGACACCTCATGATCATATGGGATAGTGTGCTTCAACCATGTGGCCTTTGTAGCTTCTCAGCTAGGTGGCCGCTTGTTTACCTGTAATCCTTTATGCCCTCAGATGCTGTAACTTTTGATATCTGGGCACGATCAGTTTTCTCCACCACATTTGTTTATGCAGTTGCTTTGTATTTGGCAATTGTGTCAGGGAGATGAACATCATGGAATGCCAGTTTGATAGATCAAAGTGTCCTTGAATTGAGGAAGTACTTGAGTCAAGGCCCAATGTCCATCTGCTTTCTTAAGAGTAAATACACATATATAGATGTATTTCTCCATCCTAATATATAAATATATTTACATATGTACATCCCTGTTTTTAGACCTCTATAAATGCACTTTGCTTCCTAGTCCTTTCTTTTATTTTCTTTTACTTTCCTCTTGTCCCTTATCATGCTCAGACTTCATTTGGGCTTCAGTAATTCCTCTCAGTTACATTGCCCTTGGCCATTCCCTACCAGGCCACTTAAACCTTCCCTGCCACTGACTTCAGATCACTTGTTGTTTCCCTATCCCTGGTCTTCTTTCTGCCCCCTCATCCTCTCCCAGGCCCTCCAGCAACCATAGATACCATTGTTTTTTCCTTCAGATTGTTTATCCAGCCTATCTTCTCTAGATAGATCTGTAAAGATTATAATATGCACACAAAAACATGACAGGGCAAGACAAAGTGCCAAAAGAAAACAAAGCAATGGCAGCAACATAAAAACCAATGACAAAAAAGGCTGTAAATAGTTCAACGTCTGTTTATTGAACTTTAGGACTGTTTTCTGGTTGAGTATATTACAAAGTAATTTTATATCAAGAGGAAACCTAGACCAGTCCAACTCAAATCCATGGATCCACTCATAGGCAGAGTCCCCTTTGGATGCACAAAGCTTCCAGTGGATGAAACAGGAAGGTGAAACAGACAGCTCAGAGATCACAGACTTGTGAGTGTAACTCCAAGGTCAAAAGAGAGAGAGAGAGAGAGAGAGAGAGAGATTCTCAGAGTTACTCTTATGAAAAGACCAACCCCCCAATGAGGCATCATCAGGCTGTGATCTTATTGATACCTTAGATTCCACCCCTGTTTTCTCACAGATGTAAGTAGACATAAAACCTAACTACCATTGGACTGTTGGTCTCTGTTTAAATCTAACCTCAGTACAAGAAAGGTCTGTTTTAACAACGTGGCATTGTAGGATGCTCATCCTCACAACAGAATCACTGCAAACAAAATGGGTGCATATGCAAATGAGGTGAAGAAAGCTGAGGGTACCCAGCTATTAAAAGATATAGCATCTGGTGTCTTAAAGGTTGGTAGGTAAACAAGTAACCATCTATCAAGGAAGCAATATATGCCCACATGGAAGAAGCACATCAGCCTGTGAGATCATGAAGTGCTAATGGGAATAAGTATCAGAAGATCCAAAAGAAGCAACCAAAGAGATGTTAAGGAACAAGATGTAGGGGAGACCCAAATCCCACCTGCAAGATAATTTGACAGTTCCTCACTGACAGGCCAAAAGGAAGAGATGATAAATCCAGGGTGCAATATGGCACTCGTGAAACATAACTATCCTCTAGTTCTTTAATGTTTCCTCCCCATACTACTATGGTTTCAATTCTAACTCATTAATCTTGTTGAATTTGCATACATTCATTGGTAAAATTAAGATCATTTGATACATGAAAGATAACCCCTCAGAAAAAGTGAAAGAATAACTGTTTCCTGAGGGTATGGGGAGGAGGGAGGAAGTGGAGGAATGGGGAGTTGGTAGCAATGATGACTGTATACTCCACTTGAGAGGCGCCAGCAATAGAATTGTATGTGAATGTATATATTGGATACTGTATCATACAGCATTATATATTGCATAAATATGTATACACACAGTAATAAGGGTTCTGGGGTGGGGTAGATGGAGATGGAAGGGATAATGTAGAGAAAATAAAACAATGACAACAACAGAAAAACAAATGACAAAAAAAAGCCTGTAAATAGTTGATATCAAGAAGGTCAAGAAGAAGGAGAATGTTTTGAAACTGATTGTGGTAACAAGTGTATAATACTGCTTGTGTGACTGAACTATGGAATGTTACGCTATCTGTAAGAGTTTTCAATAAAATGATTACAAAAACAAATAAGTAAACAAACCCAGAAACTAGTTATCATAGGCGCCACTTGAACTATTTTAATACAGCACTGATATAGCACTGAAAGTACTCATTCACCTATGTTAAGAAATTTAAATACAGTTACTTGACCAACTATTTTATACCCAACTATTTATATTCAACAGAAATGGGTATAAAAGCCCCCAAACCAGGAAGTTACTGAACGATATTATTAATGTCACATGCAGATAAAACTGGGCTAAAGATAATTAAAAAAATGCAGCAATACTTTAGCCAGAATCTGCCAGAAATTTACACTCTATTCAAAAGAGGACGTGGAATGAGAGAGATCTTTGGTGATCTTTGGATCTTGGCTGAAAGTGGAGGAAACTGACTTGAAAGATGTTTTGATTAAGCAAAGCTTTGACTCTGCCATTTATAACAAACTGTAATGTGTCTTCCTTATTTTCCAACACGTGTCTTTGTGCATATATAATATTTGTTCTATTTCTTCCTTTATCACATTACTTATGACAACATACAAGGTGTATGTGCTTTTAGCTGTATGGGTATTAGTTGTTTCCTATTAGGCAGAAGTATGACTTTTTAATTGCCTTAGAGATTATTTTAAAGGTTAAGGATTATAAGACCAAAGTTGAATGGTTCTTCTTGTGCCATTGAATCAGTGCTAAGTCATAGTGATCCTACTTACAACAAAATTCCCCACTGCTCACCTGCACCATCCGCGTAGCTGTTCCTATGAATCGTGGTTGGTGCCGATCTCTTTGGGTTAATCCAACTTGCAGTTCATTGTGTTTTCAGCTCATATGAGTAGATGTGTCTCATTAAGAGTTTTCCGTCATAATTTCTTAGAATATTGATTTTATTTTATTCTGCCATTTTCATTATATATATTCTTGGTGGGTAGTGCATAACTGTACCAGGCCCAGTTTATTTATTTTTATTTTTTTAATCTAATAACTTCAATGGCCTATCTTTAATGAGTGACTTTTATACTTATGTTCTCAAATTAGCTATCTATCTTTGGGTAGACAGAGATAGTTCTGAAAAAATATCCATTTTTAAACTCTGAAAGTTAAGTTTTCAGGTGAGATGAAAGTTATTATTCAGTTGATCTTAAGATAAGATTATCCTTTGCATTATCCTGTGGGTTTAATGCAATCTCGTTTTCATACTACACATACACATATTACACATACTGCCATCAAGTAAATGTTGGCATGCGGCATCACTGTGGACAAAGTAGAACCGTTTCTGTATTTTTCAAGGTTGTAATACTTCACAGGAGCAAAAAGCTTCAACTCTCTCCAGTGAATTTTAACTCCAATCTTGCAATGAGCAGCCCACTCAGCCACCAGGATTCCCACTGCGAGTGAGAAAGAATGTAGCAAAGAAATAGAACCAGAGGGAGTATTAGTACAATGATTTGACCTGCCATTGCTGGCTTTGAAAATGCAACATGGCCATGGGACAAGAAACAGAGACTGTCTCCAGACACTGGAAAAGTGAAAAACAAAACAAAACTCTGTTATATTCCCTGTAGAATCACACACAAGCAGGACAACACCTTAATTTTAACTGATGGCCAGAACTATACACAGTACATCTGTGTTGTTTTAAGCTATTGTGTTACTGGTGATTTGTGAAAGAAGTAATAAGTGTAGTGCAAACCTTCTGAGAATTTCAAGTCAATTTTTGAAATTTTCAGCTGCAAAAATTTTATTTGACTCTTAAAAATTAATTTCTTCATTTACATACTCTTTTGGGAGAGATTTTTCTCATTCTTTTTGTTGGGCTCTCAAAATAATTTTCTTTAGTTCCTTGAACATGTTTAATTTGCAGTATTTGTCTCATAATTCCAACATATCTAAACTACATCATTTGCAGTCTTTGTCTTATCAGTTTTCACTGGCAAACCTTGCCTTCCTAACACCTAGCCCATTTTTTCTTGTTTCTCTGCCTGCCTTCTAATTTTTGTTGAAAGCTAGACATTTTAAATGACATTATGGTAGTTTTGCACAATAGACTTGTTTTACATCCAGTAGAATCTACTATTGTGATTTTGTCATTGTTGTTAATATGTTTTTTTAGTAAGTTATGTGAAATAATTCTACATAGTCTATATTCTTTTATATGTGTGATTACTGAGGGATTGACTTGGTTAGTTTGCTCTTGAAATAAAGCTGGTACAGAGATTTCCTCAAATGCCCGACACCACTACATATTGCACTGCTCCCCAGGGGCCTGGTATACATATTGTAGTACATTCTGTACACGTTCTTCTCTATTTCAAGCATGGTGTTGGAGTTCTCCTAAACTCTGCTGTGGACATCCTAGTCCCAGATTGCCTTTCTAAATTTCTTTTAGTCTATTGTTTTTCTAGTTATCTAGTTCTTCAGGCATGAAGAATATGCAATAATTATCTTTGGTTATTTTCAACAAACTTTGCTTTTTTAAAAAGGATTTTTTTCTGACTAGAGGAGCTCTGTATCAGATATTCCCAGCCTTGCAAGTGAGTCTTTGTAAAAATCACCAGACAGGTGAAAGAATGACAGTTTTTTTTTTGAAATAGGGCTTTGAAGTTGGTCCAATCCCATTTTTCTACCTCCCACATCTACCAGAATGGTGATTTTCAGTGTGATTGTGGGATGTTGGTTTTCAGGGTTACCACAAAGCTTAAGAAAGGGAATAGTAACAAATAATTAGAACTCTACAAGGGTTGCTGTTCAAACCAAGATTCAGCCATTTGGTTGAGTCTATGTTGCATGAATTATTGCCAACCTTCGGTTAATATTTACTGTTCAGAAAAATCAATAGCTTTGATCCTTGTTAAAGTATGTTCATTACTTTTATAGATTAAAGTTCTCTCAGATGAATATTCTGTCGTTTTCTAAGGTCACTGCAAATTAGTTTAAAAATTTGGAGGCTTTATTAAGATTATTGATTAAAAAAGTATTAAAAGTAGGTCTAATGTAAAATTTATCATTGTTTCAAAAGGTACTAGTAGATATAAATAGGACAGTGATAAAATATTCTAACCAACTAAAGCAAACACACATACAATAGATAGTGGATGAAGGTCTTTTGTGTGTATGAGCAATGAAGATAATGAGTTGGTAAATTCAATAGCAAATGTTTCACTTCAACAACTGGCACCTTGTCGATCACCTGGTGATCACCTGGTGATCGACTTCAGAGAATCAGCCGCTGTAAACCCTATGGAGCACAGTTCTACTCTGATAAATCCTGGGTTGTCACGAGTCACAGCTGACATAGCAAATGATGAAAAATTGTTCTTAGGAACCTGAATATGCTGATCCCCGGTGGCATAGTGGTTGAGTGCGGGACTGTGACTATCTCGCTTGGCAGTTCAAATCCAGCAGCAGCAAGGCTGGGTAGCTTCCACCACCACCAGAGGGCAGTGATGCAAAATAAAAAGAACCTGAATATGGTCTTTGTGGTACAAAGATGAGTAATTTCATGTCTTCTTTTATAATGATTTCTGAGTTTTGAGCTCCCTAACTTTCCTATGACTAACTACTTAGTCTTGTTTTGCTGGTTATTTTATATACTTCATAAACTACATGAGTATTTTACCCTAGACAATACTCACATATGAAGGAGTACATAAAAAAACCCAGAAAAAAACAAAACAGCTGGGTAGAGTCTCTCAGTACACATCTTTTCTTACTAGGTGAAAATCCAGAAACTCACTATGCATTACTGCACCCAGTGGTGTCACCTTGGAAGGTCCTCTTGTCACAGTAAATTTTTTAAATAAAAACCATTTTACTCAAACTTCTTTTTTTGTGATGATCAATATAAAAGAGCAGCATGTGACTGTGAAATTTTGTTTCCTGTTTGGGAAAACGGAAATTGTTGTGATGTTGAACACAGCTTACAAGGACAATGTTATGGGAAAATGTCAAGGGTACAAGTGGTTTTCTTATTTTAAAAAACGGTGAAATGTTGATTGATGGCAAACCTCATTGTGAACATCCATCAACTTCCTGAACAGATGAAAATGTTCATAAAATTCATGCACGTGTGCTCGAAGACCAATGATGGGCCATTGAAAAAATGGGGAAGTTATCTGGATTGTCATGGAGCTCAGTTTAGGGAATTTTGATGAAAGGTTTGGGAATGAAAAGGGTCATTGCAAAATGTGTGCCAAAATGTTCTGCCTGATTAGAAGAAAAGTGTCCACTGGAAACATGCCATGCTCTGAAAGAACAGTTCCAAAATGACCCAGACTTTCTTTCCCTGCAAGATCATTAGTTTTCTGTAGACATGGTCCTATTCTTATGACCCCTCAAGCAAATATCTACCAAGTTAGTGAAAGATTCCATCAGTGCCTTTCACCAAAAGTTCATCAAATGAAATCAAAGATCAATACAATGCTCATTTTTTTTAATTTGAGGGGAATAGTGCATGTGAAATTCAGTCCACCAGATTAAAAAGACTATTAATCAACTTTCTATTTATAGTTTCTGAAAGGATTGTGTAACAGTGTACACAACAAAAGCCTGATTTATGGCAGACAGGGGAATGGTTTTGCCACCATGACAATGCACCTGCTCATGTAGTCATCTCAATGAGCCAGTTTTTGAAACAGACACACACACAAACAAACAAACAAGAAACAAAACAGCATGTCTCACTTGCCCCGTGCACCTCACTCACCTGAACTCACTCTGTGTGACTTTTTATTTCCATGAAAGAAGAAGGACATGAAAGGGCAGCCAGTGGTTTGAATAGTTAGAAGAGGTGAATAAAAAAAATGAGGGATGTGCTGCCAGGCATCCAAA
This sequence comes from Nesogale talazaci, assembly GCA_004026705.1. Classification (NCBI taxonomy): domain Eukaryota; kingdom Metazoa; phylum Chordata; class Mammalia; order Afrosoricida; family Tenrecidae; genus Nesogale; species Nesogale talazaci. The sequence continues at coordinate 19,825 of PVJH01011869.1, read as the reverse complement.
TAGATGAATTTTAAAAAGGTTTCCAAAAATGAATTTGCCGATTTGACAAATGTATTAAGTGTAATGAAGGGTACTTTCAAGGTAACAAAGTGGTTTTGTAAAAAGAAATCCAGAGAGTTGAAAAGAGTTTCTGGGTTTTCTTTGGAGGGTGGGGGGGGGGGTTGGGGAACCCACTCATAAACCTTAGAATATTGAATCAAAGGATTTACAGCAGAGAAAATTATAAAGAAGTTGACTTTCTATCAATTGCTATCATTAACTAGTATGAGAACTGGTTAAATAACTTATGTACTTATAAGTTGATATATTATGCAGCTATTTAAACAATGGGATAATTTGTTTGCCACGATGGACATTGGGCCTCTACTCAAGCACTCCCTCATTGGAAGAACACTTTTTATATTAACCTGGCATTCCATGACGCTCACCTTCACGACATGATCACTAAAGACAAATGTGTGCATAAGCAAATGTGGTGAAGAAAGATGATGATGCTCATCTATCAAAAGATATAGCATCTGGGGTCTTAAAGACTTGAAGATAAACAGAAACCATCTAGTTGATAAGCAACAAAGTTCCCATGGAAGAAATTAACCCACCTGTGTGATTATGAAGTGTAGAGGAAATCAAGTATCAGGTATCAAAAAACCAGAACGAAAACTCATATCATTGTGAATGAGTGTACATGTAGAATGGAGACCAAAAGCCTATCTCTAGAAAATTGGGCATCATTTTACAGAAGCATCACAAGGAAGAGAAGAGCCAGTCAGGGTGCAGTATAGCACTAATGAAGCACAACTTTCCCCTAGTTTTTTAATGTTTCCTCACCTCCCCCTCACTGTCATGACCCCTACTCTATCTTACAAATCTGGCTAGAACAGAGCATGTACAAAGGTACAGATAAGAACTGGAAACACAGGAAAACCAGTACAGATAAACCACTTGAGACCAATAATGAGAGTAACCATACTAGGAGAGTATTGGTAAGGTGGGGGGAGAAAAGAGGAATCAATCACAATGATCTACATATAACCCCTTCCCAGGAAAGTGGGCGAAGGGGGACATCAGTCTGTGTCAGCATGAAAAAATAATAATTTATAAACTATCAAGGGTTCATTACAGAGGGAGGTTGGTGAGGGAAGGGAAAATTGAGGAGTTGATATGAAGGGGTTAAGGAGAAAGAAAATGTTTTGAAAATGATGATGGCAAATGTACAAATGTGTTGACACAATGGATGGACAATATGGATTGTGATGAGTTGTATAAGCCACCAATAAAATGATTAAAGATTTTTTTTTGGCAACATGGAAAAGTACCCATGGCACTGTTTTATGTAAAAGAAAAGTGAAGACAAAGTATGTTAGGATACTAATTATTTTTTAAAACCAGAAATATAAAACATGACTGCTCTTTCTAAATGTACATGTATGATTATAAATATCTGTGAAAAGTTCTAAAAATGTACATTTTCAGCCAAGATTATTCATTATTTCAGGTGATACTTGTGGAATTAAGGCCAGGTTTGGGACTGGAGTAGGGTTGGAGTGCAGGAAAATAATGGAGTGTTTAATAATATCAAGTTAACTTTATTTGGGACCGGCATAATGTTTTCAAAACCTATCATGAATATGATTAGAATAATTAAAATAAAATCACAGTACATGTGACCATATAAAGGCATTGGCATATTTCATAGAAGAAGCCAAATAGTAATTATTCACTTGGCAGTGAGGAAATAAATGTATATTTAATTTTCCTGTGTTTTCTTTTCAATTTTTCCACAATTTTATAAAATCGGCATGTATTGGAATACATTTCTTTTAATATTCAGGCATATATAGGCAATAAAGGGTAAAGAAAAATTTCTAGCATTACATTGAAGTATTGATTCATTTGTTTCGCTATTGTATAGTAGTGAATCTTGCATCTTATAGGTAATATGTGAAACTTTTAGATAAATTTCCTCGTACTGTGAATAAACATATTCACAATAACCATATTCACATAATTTATTCACAATAAATTATTCACAACAAACATTCACATTAACCATATTCACATAGTTTATTCCCATGTGAATGAACATATTCACAAAATTTCCTGGTATTGCTATTAATAAAATAATAAGTGAAATATTTGTATTTACTTTGTCCTTGTATTAGACTGAGCTACTTGCAGAGATCCCCAGAGGCTCTCCTGGAATATCAAGTAGACATAGCATGTATTAGAACCCAACTGTGGTTTTGGAAAGTGAGGTATACTTTAATTAAATGTATGTAGCTAAATCCCATAAGATAAACCTAAGTTTCCTCAAGTTTTCCATCATAATTCCTTCGTCCTTTGAAGTTATAGATTGGAATGTGTTTTATGCCTATATGACAGATGAAATCAACAAACTCCATTGCATTTCTATAAATTTCTGAATTGATTATATAAAACCCCCAAGGCATTCTCTCACAAATTTGTGTATATTCTTTTTCTTGTCAAGAATTTTTTATTCTGCATATAAAATTTCTATATTCTAGGGACCAACATCAAAGAATTTCTGAAGATGTCTTAAAATGAAATAAACTAATTGTAAACTCTAACTCCTATGATATGCCCTCATCATGATTCACCACCCTCATGCTAGAGCTGTTATCTTTCCCTAGCTCAGAAGAGCTTCAAGTAGATTTAACTCTCTGACTGTCCCCAAATGCACCCCTTACAGAGAAACTCATATGAATAAGCAACAATCTTTTCATGAGGCTGTAGAAAAGAAACTGTGACCCGAATGAGTAATATATTGCAAATGTCAAAATAAATTTAAGCTAAAAATGACATTTTTCAAAGAGATCTAATGAGAAAACTGTTCAAAAGGCAGAGTTAGAGTTTCTTGTTTCCCCATTTAATTAACTCAATCTGACTTTTATTATGCTTTGTGTTATGTGTTTCCCTGTTCGGTAAACAAACAGCAGAAAATTAAACAAGAACAACTGCCAACCAGCAGTAAATTTAATTGAAAAATAATGAATTGCCAAGGTTGCCATAGGGTTTTGTGCAGATAAACTTATTTTTCCTGGAACATTTCCACTTGCATTTATCACAAGTTGAAATGCACAGGCTATTCCTGGTCTACAAACAACTTACATTCCTAAATTTGTCTGTAAGTTGAACCTAAGTCTGAAGAATTAGATAATGTTATGTATAGAACATCAGTTAGACAAATGTTTGTCTTAATCTATATTAGATAGTGTTCTTTTCTATGTATAAAACATTAAAGAGACACTTCCAAGTACACTAGCGCATCTATAATAATAAAACACTATTGATAGTTTTTATGCGTGTTGTAAACATGCAATCCTTTGTATTAGTGACCATTTTATGTGCCTCACATTTTTAATACAATAGACTTTATGGGGTAGATGTGTTAATATGGGTGGTAAGTAACCTGGGAGACTGCCTAGAAAATGAACAAAAGAGGTGAGCTATGGGTAGGAGTATAACCTTGGGGGATGATTCAGAGGCTGCTTCTCGTGCTTTCAACACACCAGCCATGCTTCCTCCTGGTGTACCGAGGTGGCTGCCAGAGCCACTCTAACTTTGCTTTGTGGAGCCACAGAGAACTCCCTAAATCGTGCCCTATCAACTTTCAGTCAGAGGAGAGCTCATTGCTAATAAGACAAGTGACCATGAAAAGAAGGAGCGCACATGATTTAGGGAGAAGGGAGGCGCCAGACAAAAAGGATACTCCCAAATAGCTCCCCGTTATGTGACTGGTAACTGCTTAAGTCATTCAAACATGGTATTAATCAAATATATTTCTAAACATTGGTTATTTATTTTCTTTCCTTGATATCTTTCCCTGATGTATAGGTACTCTTTTAATGATTTTGTTTGGGTTTATGTCCAGGCAAGAGAAGGTTTGAATTAAATAGAGGGCACTCTGACTGATATGAAAACTCCCACATCTGGTTCTTTATCCCACGGTGTGGAGGGCAGGTGTGCACTTATCTGATTGTTAATTCTAGCTTCCTGGTTCAGGTCCTAGGAGTGGAAAACAAAATAAAAAAATAATTCCCACTTTTTTCTCCAATTACTGTATGCAGGAGTGGAACCATTGAGTCCCATAGCAGAGTGATCTTTCATCTTCTTTTTTAAAAATTAACAGTTTTATTGACATAAAATTTACATATTTTGTTAGTTTGGGTTGACTAGAGAAACAAATCTATGGACACTGATAAATGTGTATAAAAATAGGTTTATGTACAAGAGCAAATGAATATTGAGAAAACCTCTCAGTCCAATCTGAATCAAGTCCACAGGCCAATATTAGCCCCATGTCAAATACCAATGTACAAAATCCTCTTCAGACTCATGAAACACATGCAATGATGTCAAATGCAGGAAGATTTTAGGCCAGTGGGTGGGAAGTCTTGTGGATCCAGTGGTATTGTTAGCATCTCATCACTGGCAAGGGTCTCCATGGTGGCTTCTCCAGGTCCAGGGTTCTGGCTGCATCAAGGTAAGTCCATGTGACTTCTCTTCAAGGATGTCTCACAGGGAGACAGTCTTGTCAGTAGAGAGTTTTCAAGGAAGTGCAGAGAGAGAGAGAGGGAGAGGGAGAGGGAGAGAGAGAGAGAGAGAGAGAGACTCCTGCCTCCAAGGAGGAAATCCAGGAGTTCCCAGAATTCTCAGGAGAAGGCCATGCCCACACAGAGGTCTCATTGGCTATGATCTGATTGACAAGCTACACTCCATATCTTCACTCACAATCCTCACATGTTGACACACCAGATTATGTAACTATCACATATACTGTAAAATCCAACAGTTTAAATATACTAGAAGGAGTATGCAATAATCTCCACAATCCATTTTAAAATATTTGTTTCCTTTTTGCACTTGTTCTTTTTGGCTCTTCATTTCCAACCAACCTAGACTGCCATAACACCAAGAAATTATTATTCCAGTTACTGTCTTTTCCTTTTTGTAGCTATCTTCCCAGAATCCCAGCAATAATTCCCAAAGATAGATTGTGCTCTTTTGTGTTGTCTCAGCAGGCTATCTGGTATATGATGGGTACCTAAAAATAATCCAGAGTTTTAAAAAAAAAGTTATGTCTTTATAATTGATTACAAAACAACTTTATCACCTTCAAATTATCCTCTTCATACATTTGTCAAATCTGTGATTTCATTCTTGGAAACATTTTTCAAAGTCATCTGTTTGGATGGCTGACAGCAACAGAGCCTCACACTCTTTTTCTCTTCATCCTTTCTACATAGTCAAATAGCTGTCCTTTCATGACCCTCTACATTCACAGAAACAGAAAGAAATTTCTTAGAATGAGGTCAGCTGAGTAAGGTACATGACAATAGAGGCCTGCTGTTTTTTGCCAAAAACTGACACAGTGAGGTGACTGCATGAACAGGTGCATGGTCACGGTGGCAAAACCAGTCCCCGTCTGCCACAATCAGGTCTTTTTTTGTTGCACACTGCTACACAATCTTTTCAGAATCTTTAAATTGAAAGGTTGATTAACAATCTGACTTGGTAGAATGAACTCTAAATGCACTATTTCCCTCACATCAAAAAACAAATGAGAATCATGTTGATTTTTTTATTTCACTTGATGAGTTCTTGGGGGCAGGGTGAGGTAACAATGGCATCTTCCACAGACTTGATAGATGCTTTCTTTTAGGGTCATAAGAATAGGACCATGTCTCCTCACTAGTAAGGACCTTGGGAGCTATTCTTTCAAAGCAAGGCAGTATTCCACTTGAAGTTCTTTTTCCTTGTCAGTCAGAAACTGATAAAAAAAATTGCAGCAATGCTTCTCATTCCCAATATTCCTTTAATCTGCTGAATTGAACTCCAAGATAATCCAGATAATTTCCCCATCTCTTCAATGTTCCATTGTCATCAGTCTTGGAGCACAAGTGTATGAATTTTGTCAACATTTTAAACCATTTGGGAAGTTGACAGACATCCACAATAAGGTTTGTCATCAATCGACAAACCACTAGCACACTTGAGTTTTTCCCATACCGCAGTCCTTATAATCTGTGTTCAACATCACAACAGTTTCTGTGGCTTTTTTCCTGAACAGAAAATAAAATGACACAACTGCATGTTTAAATTGGCTATCACAAAAAATGAGGTTTAAGCAAAACTAGCTTTACAAAAAAAAATTCACGGTGACCAGAAAGAACCTTCTTGGCAATACCACTGGGTGCACTAACTCAGAGCGAGTTGCTAGATTCTCACCTCACGGGAAAAATGTTACTGTGAAAGTTACACCGAGCAAAGCATTTTCAATGTGGGGTGAGGGATACCCTCTCATATATACAGATTTTAAATTCACCATATGATGTTAGATAGTAATTTTGAATGTGTATTTACCCCTTAGTGGGTAGATAGACTGTGTGCTTGAGTTTATGCTAAGTTCTGGGACAATATTGGGTATCAATCATAATAATAACAACAAATAGCAGAATAATAGAGAATGGGAAGGAGGGAAGGGAAAAGAAAGAAAGAGATAAGAAGAAAGACTAAAATCTCTGAGGTCATGCATTTTCTTGGGGGAAGATAACCTGCAGAAAAATTGATAACATTATAAAGTGAAAATTATAAAGTGAAAACGAGTGAGTTGAGATAAAAAGATCTCTGCAGTCATCAGGTAGCAATAGTAAATCTCCCTGAGAAAGTACTGGTATGAATGAAATAATATCCCTCTGAACAAATCCTATGGAGTCCCAGTCGTCATGTCTATGAAGGCAGTTCTGTTTGGAAATAGGGTGTTCTTTCTTATGGTAAACCAATATTACCAAAATAGGATGGATTTTAAACCTAATCAATCTTGAGTTACATGGAGATCAAATGCACGTACACGCGCTCGTGCACACACACACACACACACACTCACATATGACAAGAAAGATGTCACGGGAGCCTCCTCATCGGGAAATCCAAGGAATGAAGGAAGACAAAGGACTATGTATAAGAAAGAAAACAACAGAATGCAGACCCTAAGACAGAATGCTGAGGCAGACGAACTGGTGGTGCAAGGGTTCTGATCAGAAGCTGCCTGGGGTGTCCTGCAAATAATGTGGAAGGCAGCCATGCTGAAAGGAAGTGAAAGAGACTTGAGTTAGAGGTCACAATGGCTGCATGGTGTGCAAGCTCTTTAGCTTCTATGAAGATTTTACTGGCACTTGTGTCATTTTTATACAGAAATGGCATCTTACATGTTGTTATGAAGCTGGAAGCGATTCAACCAGCCTTTTGAATACAGGATCACCTATAGTGATCAGGGTTCAACAGTGCTTCCAGACAAGAAAGAATAGTGTGCTTTTATTATTCAAAATCAACCAATATAAACCAACCCTGTGGTCAGAACAGAATATTGTCAGCTATAGTGCAGGAAGATAGGTTCATTGCCACAACCAGGGACAAGAACACACCAACAACAGGAGATGGTGAAGGACTGAGCAATGCTTCATTCTGTTGTACACAGAATCACCAAGAGTTGAACTCAACTGTAGGGCAATAAGCAAGAATTCTTCATTCTAAGAAAGCTAGGGAACTGCTAGAGGGCATTGAGTAGAGACAGATTGTATACAAGCTGCCCTGCAGGTCAGGGGGAGGCCCCAGAAGCCGACTGAACTCTGATGAAAGGTGATGCCGATATTTTGGATCAGGCTGCTGTGAGAAGTGAAGCGCGTTGGGACTTATGTAGCATATTATCCAATTCCACGAACCACGCAAAGAGGAAATGAAACCTGGTGAATTGGATAATTTTGAAACTTGAAATAATGTATATAAAATGCTTGCCACAAGATAAATGACCAATAAATATCAAGATTTTGTTCCCAAACCTGTCTATAAAGATGACACAGTAAACCATGAGATCAAAAGATTTTGCAGGCTTTGTAGCTGTAATTTTGGCTAAAGGTTGCTATCAATGTACACAACATGAAACAAGTGTACAAAGAGCGATGTGTTTAGAAATGTATTCGAGTATCAATTCTCAGCCTTTTGGCTAAGATCAAGTGTAAAAATGTATTTAAGGGCTGAGCCCAGGTGGCATAGTGGTTGTGCATGGGAAGGCGGTCCCCTGGGATGGAGGCTCAATTCCAGGGGTGTGGCTGGGCCTCCTACTCCCACCACCAGAGAGCAGTGATGCACAAAAAGGAAAAAAAATGTATTTAAGTTTGTAAAAAAAACTCAAAGCGATTGTTGCGCTGGAAAAGGTGAATGAGAGAATGATTATTAGGTAGATATTATAGTTTAATTGTTAAGGTTTTACATATGAAACAAAGATATATTTATGTAAAGCATATATGGCATATATGTAAAGAAATATATTTATGTATTATATATAAAGTATCATATAATGTGTTTTTAAATAATTGTGAGGGAAATGGTATTTTAATAATTATGAGAAAATTACATATTGTTAATCTTTACATGGGTAGTATTTTCAGAGTATTGAAACTTTCAAAGTTTTAGTCTTAATTAAAAACTTAAAAATAATGGTTAGAAGTAAGAATAATGTGAAGGAGAGTAAGAGAGAGAAAGGGAGATGGAGAATAAGATAGACTCAAACGGATGAATCATATTTGGTTTGAAGAAGATTTTATTTCCATTTGAAGTACAGCCTTTAAAATATTCACCAACAATTAGATGCTAATTGAAAATTATCCACACGATTACCAACAATATTATCTGACATAGGAAGAGCAATTACACCCTATAAAACCTTTTAGAAAACTGAATGGATTTTCTTCTCAAATCTGGCCTCAAAGATAATGTGGTAATTCTGGAATTTCCATTTCACAGATGAGAAAATGAACACTTAGAGGAACTGGATGGTTTTCCTATTTAGCACCCAGCCTGCAAGTCCAGGTTCAGGGTTAGGGGGATTTATCACAGAGCTGCTCTCCTCTCACATCCTCATATAACTGAATTTTCAACTAAATGGCATTTTGTAAGGAAATAAAAAGACTCTATTTCCACAATAAAATTTTAAGCCTAACTGGAAAGAAAGCTAGCCATCTTCTTGATAATACCAGACACTTTCCAAAGGCCTGGGCCAAGGTTCTTAATTATCTGACAAGTAGCACTTAATAATTTTTTGAGATCCTTCCATGTCCATTCCAATACCACTCCATACCTATACTTAACTGTTTTTGTTTGTTTGTTCTTGTGGGCATCACTGCTCTGTGGTGGGAGTAGGAGAGCCAGCCTTGTTCCTGGAGAGCTACTGCTGGATTTGAACCGCCAATCCTGTGGGCTGCAGTCCCGCACACAACCACTGCACCATGGGGGCTCAGCCCCATACCTATACTTATCTTTAGGAATATAATTGTCTTTTATTTTCAAACCTAAGATGAAGTCATATCTCATTCTGTGACAGCTGTTACTTAATTTTCTCCCACATGGTTGAGTCAATGGTTTACTAAGTACTAGACAAGTGGGTTACTCACCTCCTGATAAATATTAGCAATTAATAGTCCTTTTCTTTTTTTTTTTTTTTGGGGGGGGGCATCACTGTTCTCCGGTGGTGGGAGTAGGAGGCCCAGCCCCACTGCTGGAATTGAACCTCCGTCCCAGTGGGCCGCAGTCCCGCGCACAACCACTACACCACCGGGGCTCAGCCCAATTAGTAGTCCTTTTCATTTCCAATCCAAAAGGGAGAATGATGTATACATGTAGTTTTGAACTGTATTTTCTGAACTGCAAGAGAAATCATGAACTTTTTATCTATTCATTAGACATTTGCATTTTTTATATTCTTGTTGACCATGTCCTTTTTAAATTTGTCTTTTGTACTATTTGCCTTGTTTGACCTGAATGTAGGATTTTATTATTTAACTGGTTATTAAATCTTTATGTTGAAATATATTTCAGAGACAGTTCATAATCTTTGTCTTTTAACATTCTTTATGATGAATTTCTGAACTAAATGTATCTCATTTTTATATACTAAGAGCCATTTAGTTTCATGAATTCTCTTTGAGTTGCTTTAGAAAACCATTCCTCCCCAAGACGTACAAGTTCTTTTATATAGGTTTGCTATTTACAATGAGTTATTTAGCTCCAGAATTTATTAATGTGAGTACTCAAAAATCCAGTAATTTAGAAATATATTTGTTGAAAAGGACATACCTCCCAATTGCCTAAAAGTTCACTTTCATCCTATATTTGTCTTATAAATTTAATCTACTATGTGATCTCAATAATAAATTTTTGAATTAACATGCAGAGACTGGCACATTAAAAGTAATTTCCTTAGTTCCTGTGAAACATCCAGTGAAGTTGGAATTCAAGCATTTCTGATTGCAGAGCTGATGCTCAAGTTTCTCTTTCACATAGATCCTCCAGGCCAATTCTAGTCTCTTCCCCAGAGACGATTACTGTTGGTGGTACTTATTTTCTTTTTTTTTTTAATATAGATTTTATTGGGGGTTCTTACAGCTCTTATAACATTCACTAGCACATTTGTACACATGTTGCCACATTCTTTCCCAAATATTTTCTACTTTAACCCTTGGTATAAGCTCCTCTGACTCCCTTTCTTCTAGTTCTTTTTTTTAAAATTCCAGCTCCCCATGTTTCCCCATTCCTCTCCCCATGAACCCCTAATAATTTATAAACTGTTATTACCTTTTCATATCTTACACTGGCCAATGTGTTCCTTCACCCACTCCCCTCTTGTCTGCACCCTAGAGAAGAGGTCATATGTAGATCCATGAATTTAGTTCCCTCTTTTACTCCACTATCCCTCCACCTTCCCAGTATAACCACTCCACCCACTCCACCCCATGCTTCCCAGTCCAGAGTATATCCCCTGGTCTAGCTGCATCTGTTGGTAGAATTGGAATCATGATGGTGGTTGGGAGAAAGCATTTCAGAATCAGAGGACAGTTGCACATTTCATTGTTACTACACTCTACTTTGGCTTATCTCCTCGCTGCAACCCCTCTGTAAGAGGATGTCGCTTCATTTAATGATGGGCTTTGAGTCCCCAATCTGCACTCCCCCTTATTTATAATGATATAATTTTAGTTCTTTGATGCTTGATATCAGATCCCTTTGACACCTCATGGTCACACAGGCTGGTGTGCTTCTTCCATGTGGGCTAGCTTCTGAGCTGGATGGCTGCTTGTTTACTTTCAAGACTTTAAGACCCAGAGCTACATCTTTTGAGAGCCAGACACCAACAACTTTCTTCACCACATTTGGTTATGCACATATTTGTCCTCAGCGATCATATGAGGAAAGTGAGCATATAATATCATGATTATTAGTTCTTGAATCCTGATAATTGATCCCTTTGACACCTCTTGGTCCCACAAGCTGGTGTGTTTCTTCCATATGGGCTTTGTTGCTTCTGAGCTGGATGGCTGCTTGTTTACTTTCAAGCGTTTCAGACCCCAGATGCTATGTGTTTTGATAGCCGGGCACCATCAACTTTGTTCACCCCATTTGCTTATGTACACATTTGTTCTTAGTGATTGTGTGGGGGAGGTGCACATCATGGAATGCCAATTTAATAGAACAAAATGTTCTTGCACTGAGGAAGTAGTTCAGTGGAGGGATGTCCAATGCCCATCTGCTGTCTTAATAATAACCCTCTAAGTATATGCATGTTGATCTATTTCCCCCTCATTATATATAAATATATACACTTATGTACATGCCTGTATTTAAACCTCTATAAATGCCATTTACTTCCTGTTCTTTCCTCTATTTCCTTATACATCCTCCTGTCCCAACATCATGTTCAAGGTCCATTTGGGTTTCAGTATTTTCTCTCTGTTATATTAGTGTTGATCAATCCCAATTGGACCTCTCACACCCACCGTTACTGACTTTTAATCACTTGTTATACTTATTTTTAAGATCAAATTTGTTATTAAATTTAAGTCAATAGCAACTTAAAAATGGATGTTCCTTGAATAAAAACAAAATGTGAAAGAAAAGACCCAAGTGTCTTCATTAATTATTTCTTTTTTTGAAGGGAAAGTAACTAAGTCATTCATTTCTTGTTTTGTTTTTTTAATTGGGATTAATACATATAGAAAATCACTCCATAACTCAATCACATTGAGCAGAATTTTACCACAGTCAGTTTTCAAACATTCTTTTTCTATATGGACCTCTTTACGTCACTACTCCTTCATCCTGCAAGCACCCCTCTGTCCTCCTTCCCCCAAACCCTGTTGTTTTTAGTTTTTAATTGTTATTTAATCAGGAGTTACTCTCCTGGAGCTGCAGTAATGATTTATAAAACAGCACAAAAATTCTTTCCCTTAGCAAGTACTAAGAGCAATTTAGAGTACTCTTTTCATTTATTTGCTTTAATTAATGAATTGTCCCCACATGAATCCCCCCAAGGACAGTTCAGAATGAAGACTTGGTGCTCTACTCCATAGTAAGTGTTCACTGAGAACTCCATTGAGCATAGCATGCTCTGACACTATGCTGCCATCCAGTCAGTTCTGACTGAGATCCACCCTATAGTGCAGAATAGAGCTATGCTCCCAGGTTTCCAATGCTGTAAAGGTATAAAGGATGAGATAGCATCCTTTATGTAACCTTTACATATGGGGTGCCATACGTAAGGTTGCCATATATCAGAGTACACTTGAAAGTAATTGGTTACCCAAACCAAAATTAAACCCTTGGCTCTTGAGTCAATTTTGATTGACAGTGAGGTTGTTGGTCAAAAAGTACAACTGCCTCCACAGGATGTTTGTAATAGTTAGGGATTTGTGTCAACTTGGCTGGGCCAAGGTTCTCAATTATCTGAAAGGTAGCACAATCATTAATCCCTCAGGTGAGAACAAATATCATGCAGTCAGCTCCAAGTTGAACTATGGTATGAGCAGCTAATCAGCTCAAAGGAAGTTACCTCAGGGGTGTGTCCTACTTCCAATATATATGATGCTGTGGAAATGCTTGCTTCCCTTAGGCCAGGTTTGAATCTTGCATCTAGCTTATAATCTGGTCTCCCGTTCCTTGGACTTGAGCCACAGACTGACAGATTGCCTGCCAATTCTGGGATCCATCAGTAATCTGCAACCTGATCTGTCAATCTTGGGTTCATCAATTCCTGGAGAAACCTGAGCCAGGAGCACTGTCCACCTTAGATGTGACTCATGGACTTAGAAGTCACCCACCCCTATTACCGTGTGAGCAGTTTCTTTGGTATAAACCTCTCTCTCTACATATAAATGTATGCATATCTGGTTTTGCTTCTCTAGCAAACCTACCTTCAGAGTTTCCAGGGCTGTAAATATTTACAGAAGCAGACTGCCACCTTTTTCTCCTGTGGAGAATGTCATTATCTCAAACTGTCAACCTTTTGGCTTGCATTCAAACAGTTTAAAACTGCAGCCTGGGATTCTGTGAATTAATACCAGGATAAAACGAATGCCAGTGCGTCAATTTCTACTCCTAGTTACCCTCTACAGGATTTCTGAGGTTGAAAATCTTATGGCAGCAGACAAATTCATTTTTCTCCCATGGAGTACTTGATGGGCTTGTACTCCCAAGCTTGTGGTTGTCTGTTCAATATCTAAACCATTACACCACTAGCGTACCCTCACCCAATATGATAGCTAACAGTAATTTCATTCATTGGTTTCCTGAATCTTGGTTGTTAAATATTGTAAATATCACCTCGATATATGTAGTACAGATGATGGATTTCTAGCGCTTACAATTGAGTTACAAAATCAAGTTGCATTAGGTAAACTAATGCTCTTCCCCTCAAAACATGTTCATGTTCTGACTCCTAGGATCTGTAAATATGCTGTTGGAAGGCAAGAGGGAATTTAGTTTGCAGATATAATTAAGATTGCTAATCAGCTGTTCTTGAGATATGCAAATTATCCTGGGTGATAATCTCTGTGAGTTCAATGTGGTCATAAATGCCCATAGAAGTCACAGAGAGAAGCAGAACTGAATTTAAGATAGATTCCAGATGTTATTCTGATGGCTTTAAACCTGGAAGGTCAGCACAAGCCAAATATGGAGTCTAGGAGTGAAAAAATGAGCCACAATTACTTTAGAAACTTAGATACTTCAGTTCCTGATTGGAAAATACTCTTAAATGGTTTGAGTGCCATAGACTTATTTGGAAGAAAGGAGAAAAGTGATCAGAACAAGATTGCTTTGAAAAAAATAATAAGATTTTATTTGCACTTCCATTGTGTCGAGCACTTTTGTACATTTGCTTTCCTTGTCTTTCTCAAAGCACCTGCTTTCCACTTGAGACCCTGGTATTCATTCCTTATTTTTCTCCTCCCTCCCACCTCCCCCTCCCTCATGAGCCCCTGATAATTTATAAATTATTATTATTTTTTCATATCTTACCTCAAGCAACGTCTCCCCTCACCTACTTCTCTGCTGTCCATCACTCAGGGTGGAGGCTATATGTAGATCCTTGCAATCTGTTCTTCCTTTCTACCCTACCTCCCCTCCACCCTCACATTGTCACCCTTTTCACCACTGGTCCCAAGAGGTTCTTCTGGCCTGGATTTCCTGTGTTTCCAGTTCCTATCTGTACCAGTGTACATCTTCCGGTCCAGCTGGATTTGTAAGGTAGCACTGGGATCATGATAGTGCCAGTGGGGTGGGGTGGGGCAGAGTATTCAAGAACTAGAGAGGAACATTGTATGTTTCATCATTGCCACACTGCACCCTGCCTGCCTAGTACCTTCCCTGGGCCTTCTGTGAGGGAACATCTAGTTGCCCACAGATGGGCTTTGAGACTCCACTTTGAACTCCGCCTCATTCACAAAGATATGATTTTTTGTTCTTTGATGCCCGCTACCTGATCCCCATCAACACCTCGTTATCAACCCAGGCTGCTGTGCTTCTTCCATGTGGGCTTTGTTGCTTCTTGTTTACCTTCACGCCTTTAAGGCCCCAGACTCTACATCCCCTAATAACCAAGCACCATCAGCTTTCTTCACCACTTTTGCTTCTACACTTGCTTTGTCCATAGCGATCATGTCGGTACAGGCTGGTGTGCTTCTTATCCTTCATTTTTTATCATCTTCTCAATCTAGCTTGAATTACAGGTAACACCTGTAATAAACTGATCCCATTAACATTTCACTTTCCTATAATATAGCTATTTTGCTGGGCCATTTTTTTAAGTCATTTTATTGGGGGCTCATACATCATTTTTCACAATACATAAATAAGCACACTGTGTCAAGCACCCTTACGTGTCCACTTCTATTATTGTTCTCCAATTGTCCCCCTTTTCCCTTAAGCCCCTAGTATCGGCTTTTCCATATCTTCCCCTCTTCCACTGCTCTCTCCTCCCAACCAACCCTCAATACTTTATACATTCTTATTGTTCTGTCATATATTACACTGCCCGACCTCTCCCCGAACGCACTCCCCTGATGCCCATGCTTCAAATAGGAGCTTATGTGTATATCATTGCCATTGGTTCTGTCTCTCTACCCCACCTTCTCTCTACCCTTCCAGTATCTCCAATGTAACCATTGGCCCAAAGGGGCCCATCCATCTTGGTTTCCCCATATCTCCAGCTCCCCTCTATACCTTCTGCAGTCCATCTGGATTTGTAAGGTAGAGTTGGGACCATGATGGTTTGATGGTTGGGGGGGGGGGGAGGGGGAGTAATACTTCAGGAACTAGAGGAAACTTGTATGCATCATCGCTGCTCAGCTGTACCTTGACTGATCTGTCTCCTCCCCGTGGCTCCCCTGTAAAGAGGTGACCAATTACCCACCAGTGGGCTTTAGGTCCCCACCCTGCTCTCCCCCTCCTTTATAGTGATGTGATTCTTGTTCTCTGGTGCTGCATATCTGCTCTCTTCGGCCTCTCTTCATCACGCGTGCTGGTGTGCTTCTTCCATGTGGACTTTGCTGTTTCTGTGCTGAATGGTGACTCAATTATCTTCAAGTCTTTGAGACTCCAGACATTCAATCATTTGGTAGATTGGCACCATAGTTTCTTCTACTCTGTTTGCCTCTGTATCCATTTGTCTTGAGTGATATTGGGAGTCAATTGGTCCATTGATTTTGATTTTTGTTCTTTGATACCTGATCGTTTCAACACCTCATGATCGCATAGGCAAGTGATCTTCTTTTATGGTGGGTTTTGTTTCTGAACTAGATGGCTGCTTGTTTATGCTCAAGCCTTTAAAACCCCAGAAGCTATATCATTTGATAGCTGGGCACCATCTGCTTTCTTCACCACACTTGCTCATACTCCTACATGTCCTCAATGGGTACCTTGGAGATGTGTGCACACAGTGATATTTGTTTATTTTGTTTTTTTCTCCCCCATTTGATGTCTATTGCCTAGACCTTTCACCACTTTCACCAACATGTGACCACGTTGGCTGTTGTGCTTCTTCTGTGTGGCTGTGATTTCTTCTCAGGTAAATGGTCTATTGTTTATATTCAGGCTTTCAAGACACCCCATATATCCTTTGATGGCTGGGAACCATCAGTTTTCTTCACCACATTTGTTTGTGCACCCATTTTACTTCAATGATCGTGTTGGGCCAGTGAGCCTTGAGGAATGCTAGATTCATAGAACAAAGTGTTCTCACATTGAGGGAGCACCAGGGTGAGGGCCCAAGGTCCACTTGCTACCATAATATTTGGCCTACAGATATGTTCTTAAATTTATTCCCACCTTATAATAGATGGTTGTATCTATGTATGGACATACCTATATTTAGACCTCTGTAAGTGCCCTTTACCTTCTAGCTCTTCCTCTATTTCCTTCCATCTCCCTCCTGTCCCACCATCATGTTCCAACATCATTGGCATTTCATTGTTTTCTCACAGATTCATTTTCTTTGCTTAATCCCGACCAGACCTCCCGCACCCTCCTTTCCATCAATTCCTTACCACTTGTTGCTCCCCCTCCCCGTCCATGTGTTTGTCCCCACCCCATTCTCCTCTCCTCTCTCATGCGCCCAGGAATCATTTGCCCAGTCCTTTCTGTGGTGCAATGGGACCCCAGAGGGATGTATTTCTCTGAGCATCATGTGTCGGCATGGAGTTTGGAAAGCTCTCTTCCTCTTCCTCCCTTCTTGTTTTTGTCACTGTGGGTGTGGGATGCTGGCCCCTCCCCCACCCTGTTCTTGCCACGCCCACTACTAGGGATGGAGTCCATCTGACTCTGGTTGTGTTTGGCTCTGTAGCTCTCTTTTCTTGTATCCTTCCATGCGTCCACATTGTCCTCATGGTTGGGTGTTTTGTGGTAGGAACTGCTCACCCCCTCCGGTTTCTGTGGAGGCAAGACCCGTACTCCGTCCCTGGGTGGATTAGTGCCCCATTCCCTCTGTTATCCTTTCACTTTTGAACTCCCTTTTAATTCCCCTCCACCCCCTCATCCTTCTCCCATTACTGTGTGACATCCAATGTGCACCTCCGTGGGTTTGGTCCTCCCTCTTCCCCTTACCCTAGCTCTTGGGCCAGTTATTATGGTGTAGGAGTCTTCTCTTTTATACTCACCATACTGTTTCTGTTTACCTCAGGAGGCTCATGGCGTACTTATCCTTTTGTGATTGACAGACTTTGCTTAGCATAATTTCCTCTATTTCTTCCCACACAGAGATGTGTCTCATGTGCTCATCCGAGCTTTTGAGTGAGGCATAGTACTCCATTATGTGTATGTGGGCTAGCCTCAAGGGTGTGAGATGATATCTCATGGTTGTTTTGATCTGTATTTCTCTGATGGCGAATGAGCGGGAGCATTTTCTCATATGTTTATTGGCCATATAGACCTCCTCCCTAGTGAAACTTCTTTTCAGTTCTTTTTCCCATTTCTTCAAAGGGTTATCTGTTTTCCTCTTCTTACAGGAAACAAGGGTATTGTAGATTTTTGTAATAAGCCCTTTGTCTGTTGTATTGTTGGTAAAAATCCTCTCCCAGTCTGTGGGTTGCCTGGCTACCCTCTTGGTAAAGTCCTTTGATGCACACATGGATTTTATTCTTAGTAAGTCCCATTTGTCAATTTCAGGTCCCCCTTCATGTGTACCCTGTCCTATTGCAGTTAGCCTTTGTATTCCCTGGGTCAAGGTTCTTAGATTTTCCTCAATTCTCTCGTTAATGGTTCTGGTGGTTTCTGGTTTTACTTCCAGGTCCGTGATCCACCTCGGGTTTGTTCTTGTGCATGGGGTGAGGTAGAGATCCTGTTTCATTTTTCTACATGTAGATTTCCATTGTCTCCAGCACCATTTGTTGAAAAGGGCATCACCCTCCCACTTGATGCTTTGGGGGCCCTTGTTGAAAATCAGTTGTCTATATGCTAATGGTTTTATTTCTGGGTTTTCTATTCTTTTCCATTGATCTGTGTATCTATTATTATGCCAGTACCATGTTGTTTTGACCACTGTGGCTTTGTAGTAAGTGTGAAAATCAGGTAAAGCCAGCCCTCCAACTGTGTTCTTATCTTTAAGGAGATCCCTGCTTATTCTGGGCTTTTTCCCTCTCCATATGAAGTTGTTTGTCAGTTTTTCCAGTTCTCTGAAGAAGATTGTTGGTATTTGGATTGGGATAGCGTTAAACTTATAAAGTGTCCTGGGTAGGATAGACATCTTTATTATATTGGGTCTTCCAATCCACGAGCATGGGATATTCCTCCACTTCTGGAGGTCACTTTTCGTTTCCTGTAGAAGGGTTTTGTAGTTTTCCTTGTATATATCTTTTGTTTTTTTGGTTAGATATATCCCAAGGTACTACAATTTATTCTTGGCTATTGTGAATGGGACTGCTTTCTTAATCTCCTCTTCTGTGTTCTTTTCAGATGTGTAGAGCAGACCAATCGACTTCTGTTTGTTCATCTTGTATCCTTCCACTCTTCCATATTCCCCTTTTGCTGTTAGTACTCCAGATGTGGAGCTCTTGGGATTTGCGATGTACAGGATCATGTCATCAGCAAATAATGATAATTTGACCTCCTCCTCTCCCATTTGGATACCTTGAATGTCTTTTCGTTGTCTTATGTTATTTGCTAAGACCTCTAGTACTATACTGAATAGCAGTGGAGATAAGGGGCATCCTTTCCTAGTCCCCTTCTTCAGTGGGATTGATTTAGGCTTTACTCCATTGACTATTATGTTAGCTGTCAGTTTCTCATAGATAGCTTGTATTAACTTGAGGAACTGTCCTATTCCTATCTGTCTGAGCGTCTTGATTAGGAAAGGGTGTTGGATATTGTCAAATGCTTTCTCTGCATCTATAGATATTATCATATGGTTCTTATAATTCATCTTATCAATATGATGTATAATATTGATGGATTTACAGATGTTAGACCATCCCTGCATCTCTGGGATGAATCCTACCTGATCCTGGTGGATTATGATTTTTATATATTTTTGTATTCTATTGACCAATATCTTGTTGAAGATTTTTGCATCTTTGTTCATTAGCGATATTGGTCTATAGTTCTCTACTCCAGTGGGATCCTTTCCCTGTTTGGATATTAAAGTTATAAAATGAGTTGGGGAGTTTTCCATCCTTCTCTATACTCTGGAAAACTTTGTGGAGTATGGTGCCAACTCCTCCCTGAAAGCCTTATAGAATTCCCTAGTGAAGCCATCTGGTCCAGGAATTTTTTTTGTTGGTATATTCTTGATAACCATATCTATCTCTTCTCTTGTTATGGGTTTGTTTAGTTCCTTGACTTCTATCTGGGACAGTCTAGGGAGGGATTGTTTTTCTAGGTATTTTTCCATGTCTTCCAGATTGTTGAACTTGTTGGAGTACAGATTTTCATAGCATTTTGTGATACTCTGCTTAATTTCTTTTTTTTTTAAATTTTATTGGGGGCT
>PVJH01011868.1:0-66802 GCA_004026705.1 Nesogale talazaci | reverse complement strand
GAAAGGTTCTTTCTTTTCAAACACCACAGGTTTTCTCCAGAATGACATGCCATAGGTGGCTTTGTTCTAAGGACTATTTGGGGGCTGTTGTCTTGGCGTTTCCCCCCCCCGCAAAAGCAATGCTTTTACTACCCAGTGTGAAACAAAAGTTCATTTCTCAGGGAATCTAAACTCTCTGAAGACATTGAAGTTGGTGAGGCCTCGGAAACTACTGCCCCAAGATAATCTTTAACCCTGAAACCATAACCCCCAAGCACTGGAAGGCTTCTTTCAACCAAACAACTATCTAACATGACTAGTGAAGTATGTCTACCAGGAGCAAAGTGTTCCTCTAAAGGAGATCAAGTCATTAACCGCTGCTCTAAGGGTTAGAGCAGTAGCATGGAGGAAATGAGTTTTTAATCACTGGGGGAGGAACAAGCCAGAAACCAGTGAGGGTGACTGTGCATATTCTAAAGACTGATCCATGGCCTTGTACTAGAGATACAGAAACCACTGATTTGATGTGTTCGGGTATAGATTTTTCACCAACATTAAAATATATATTTATATTTATATATTATATTAATATAATGTATTATATTAATATATATACACACATATATACATATTACTCTCCACACAGGAGAGACATGAGGCAGAACAGTTTCACATCAGGCCAGCTGAAAGCCCTGTTTCACTGTCTCAGGCAGAGGTGACTAGCAGCTGTCACTGGGGATACATGAGGAAAACCCACTCCAGCTCAACCGGTGGCACGCAAAATGGGACAACCTGGATTACATGATGAAATTGGGCAGTCATCCTGTCCTCCTTTTTGGAGTATTTCTTCCTTATTACTATAAACTTCTCTTCTTCAAGGGCCCTACCTAATCTTCAAGTTGCTATTGTCAATTTGACCCCATATAAATTGGTCTTAAAAGAACCTAATGCTCAAGAAGACCTCATTTTTAAATACTAAAGCTAAACTGTTATTTGGTTTTAATTTAACTTCGAGGGGTTAAAGTTTAAAGATGATCTCAAGTCAATAGTCTCAGGGTTCATCCATCATGTATGACTCTAGAAAGTCCAGAATCAATAGACATTTGGTATTATGTTCTGTATTTCCTCCTTTTCATCAGGTTTCTTCTGTGGAATCTTTGATTAAAATGTTCAGACATGAGAGCCAGCACCATTCACTTCTTCTGCTTACATGCTCACAGGGCTACTTCCTCCTGAAGACAATTAGCTGCACAGTCCATGCATGTCCTCTTCCTATAGTGTAGTGGTTACACATTGGGCTCCT
Organism: Nesogale talazaci; assembly: GCA_004026705.1. Lineage (NCBI taxonomy): Eukaryota > Metazoa > Chordata > Mammalia > Afrosoricida > Tenrecidae > Nesogale > Nesogale talazaci. The sequence goes on along the minus strand of PVJH01011868.1, from coordinate 65,520 downwards.
AATCCCCAGGGCAGCAGTTTGAAACCACCAGTTGTTCCACAGGAGAAAGACAAGGCTTTCTGTTGCTATAAAGAATTAGTCTCAGAAACCCCCAGGGGCCTTTCTGTCCTTGTAGAGTCACTGTGAGTTGGACTCTATTCAATGACAGTGAGTTTGGATTCCTAACTCTTCTTTTTTGCCTTGTTCCAAGTGAATAGAAAGACAGTGTTGTGCCTTGCATGGCTGCTTAGGCACTTGGAAGACCTCAGGCACTGCATAACAAACTCAGCTGAGGCCAGAAGTGCTAAGTTACTAAGTCAATTCATTGGGATGTCTCCTGAAACCATACCCTTTATTTCCAAACCAGGGAGTCCAATCCCATGAGGCATTTGGATGTACACAAGCAGCCCCAGCTTCTACTCTTTTGGCTGGTTGTTATTATAGACATATGAATATCACACAACTCTTGTCAATTCAATATCTTAAAGACTTATAATTTTGTAACAGATATTATAGTACTCAACTGGACAGAACTACTCTTAATCAGTATGATTTTTCATCACTGCCAACTTCCCACCCACTCTAGTAGTCACTAAGAGACATTAGTTCCTATATACTTTTCACTTTTCTTGTCTTTTATATATGTATATATATATATATATATATATATATATAAATTCATATAATATTTATCCTGGTCTGATTCCCCTTTCACCTGACTATACGATCTTCAAGCTCCATACATACCTATGTCAAGACATATTTCTCCTACTATTTGACTAACATTGCATGTACCACATATGATATCAATACAAGACTTTGTTTATCCACTCATGTGCTGATGAACATTTTTATAGCTCTACCTTTGGGCTACTGTGAAGAGTGGTGGGATACATATTGGTTCACAAGGCGTCTTCTGCATTCTTGGCTTTTAGTCATGTAGGTATATACCATCACTGCATCGAGTCCATTCTGACTCATAGCAACCCCTACTGCCTGGTGGGTTTCAGAGTCTGTGGTTTGACAGAAGTAGAAAGGCTCACCTGTTTCCTGAGAAGATGCCAGTAATGTTGAACTGCCGACCTTCCTGTTAGCAGCCCAGCATATAATCCACGATGCTACCAGAGCTGTCCTATGCATGTACTTTTTAAAAAATAATTTTATTGGGGTCTCTTACAGTTATTGAAACATTCAGTACATCATTTGTATCAAGCACATTTGCACACATGTTGCCACATTCATTTCCAGACATTTTCCACTTGAGCCCTTGGTATAAGCTCCTATTAAAAAAAAAAAAAAGCTCTCCTTCCCCTCCCCCCCTTTTAAAAATCAATCATTTTATTGGGTACTCATACACCTTCCCTCACAATCCATACATATATCAATTGTATGCAGATCTCGTTTGCACACTTGTTTCCATCATCACTCTCAAGACATCCTCCCTCCACTTAGACCCTCAGTTCCACCTCCCCATATTTTCCTTCCTCCCTCCCCCCCCATGAATCTGTAATAATATACAACTTGCTATTTCATATTGTACACTGTCCATTGTGTCCCTTCACTCACTTCCCTGTTGGCCGTGCCCCAGAGAGGAGGTTACATGTAGATCCCTGAAATTAGTCCCCTCTTTGTACTCCACCATCCCTCCACCATACTTAAAAGTAGAATTTCTAGGGCTGAGCCCTGGTGACATAGTGATTGAGTGCAGGACTGCGGCCCACAGGGTTGGCGATTCAAATCCAGCAGCAGCTCTCTAGGAGCAAGGCTGAGCCTCCTACTCCCACCAGGGGGCAGTGATGCCCACATAAAAGTAGGCATATGGACATATGACAGCTCTGGATTTAATTTTTTAAATAAATTCTGCATTGCACCCCACAGCAGTCGCACCATTTTACATTCCCACTAACAATGGGAATTTCCTGACAACCTCATCATATCTTATTTTCTGGTTGTTTTTGTTTGTTTATTGGTATGTTAGGCCAGGTTGACTTAAAGAAACAAATCCAGAGACACTCACAGATATATAAGAAAGAGATTTATATAAAGAACTAATTATATATCAAGAAGCATCCCACCCCAGTCTAACTCAGGTCCTTAAGTTCTGCACTAGTCTATAAATCCATCTTCACACACACACACAATAATACAGAAACCAAGAAGATAACAGGTTCGTGGCTGCAAAGTCATGTGAATCCAATGGCTATGAAAGCATTAGAGGGCCCTGGCAGAATTCAGGGCCCATCAGTAGGAAGGTGAAGGCAAATATAGAATGGGAAGCCCCAGGACCTTCTTTATGAGAAAGGCCATGCCCATAAGAAGGCACCGTCAAGTTGTGAGCAGAATGACTTGGAAGCATGATAGTCCCAAGTGCCAAGAAAACATAATAACCGTTGTCTTGAGGGTTTTCGTTTTCACTTTGCCAAGACCTTAGAATTGCCATCTCTCTCAAGATGCACCTTTTGCTCACTCAGTTTCCTCTATCAGAATAACATTTTGCATGGCCCTACACTTTTTTATATATCTTCAAATTGACTTGAAATTATGTAACTACCACATTTGGATTGTTGTTGTTTTGTTTTTTAATCTTCTTCATTCTAGTGGCTGTGAAAGTTTCTCATTGTGCTTTTGGTGACTAATAACACTGAGCATCTTGTCATCGACTTGGCCATTTGAAATGTTCTCTTAGGGGAAAGGTGTATTGATTTGCCTGTTTTATGATGAGGTCATTTGTTGTTAAATTGATGAGGTTGTATAGAAATTTGGTTATTAAGTTCCTGTTAAATATATCATTTCTGGAGATGCCCTACCATTTGGTAGTTTGTCCTTTCACAGTTTTATTAAAGTCTGTTGATGAACAAAGGTTTTAGTTTTTATGAGGTCTCATTTATCTATTTTGCCTTTTACTGTGTTGGCTTTTACTAATACATTAGGTAATCCGTTGCTGACATCTTAACATTTTTAATGACATTACCCAGTAAATTGTCCATAGCCAGGCTTCATGTCAAGAGAGTAAAGAAATAAAGTAAGGTTCGTAGGCTAACGACTTAGAAGCATGATAGTCCCAAGTGCCAAGAAAACAAAACAAAACAGACTAAAACCAAGACCATGAATAAAGAGTGTATGCAGGACTGTTTCTTTTCTAGTCAGTGGAGTGTGTTTCTAGGATGGATATCACATCTTAAGTAAGAATAGATAAGTCAGCCTACCATTTTCAATTCCTAAAAATGACCTTTTGCAAGGAATTATATTTTTAATGAATGAATAACCCATCTTGATACACCAGAATTCTAGATTTAGGCCAATGACCCTGCACATTTGTTTAGTAAACTAACCAGTGATTTAGAAACAAAATCAGAGACTGGAGTGTTGCAAGGGTTTACTGGGGATTAGCTTTGCTCCTTGCCTAGAAATAAGCTGCCTTATGGTGTGTGTATTAAATAGTCTATTTTTATGAATGGACTTGCAATAGCTATTTGTTAAAGGGATTAAGCATGGAACCTTGAAAGTATTATATTAAGTTTTTGGGGGGGATTTCATACTGCTGCTAACTTAGAATTGTTGCTGTTGGTACACTTCTTTCTCTTTTCAGGAGCCATCTCAATGACTCTAACTAATGGCAACTTCATACACATCAGAATTGCACCGTGCTCTGTAGTTTTTGATGGCTGACTTTTTGTACGTAGGTTGCTAGATCATCCTTCAGAGGCATCTCAGAGTGGACTCAGACAAACCACCAGCCTTTCAGTTGGCATTGGAGATCATTAACCATTTCCTCTGCCCGGAGACTCACTTGCAACTCTCACTTTGCTGCTGTTGCCATGTGTCGTGAAGGCATTTTTTACAGTGACTCTAGGCACAACAGAGTAAAGCACTGCCTGGCTCAGTGCCAATCTCACAAGTCTTCCTATGCTTGGGCCCATTGTTACAGCCACTGTCGAAGACCTCTCTCCTTGAGAATTTTCTCTTTCACTTTGCCAAGACCTTAGAATTGTCATCTCTCTCAAGATGCACCTTTTACTCACTCAGCTCGCTCTATTAGAATAACCCTTTGCAAAATCTGTCAAGTTGAAGGAACATATTCATGGCCCAGCATAACACTTTTATGAAAACCTCTGAAAATGAACCATGTAATGGGCTAGGACTTTCTTTCAGAGATTCTTTCTTTCTTTGGGAAGTGGCTGGAAATAACACTCTGATGAGTGTCTATCACTTTTACCCAATTTACAGTTCTATGCCCCATCACTTAGGAACAAGAAACTACGCAAAAGATGCAGGAGAAGTTGCCATGCTCACAAAATTCCTCTTGGTTTAGAAAAAATGATCCTAATAGTCCTTTTTTTTTTTTTTAAGAATATGGTTACTACACTGAGCTGTTAACTCATAGGTTGGGGGCTCAAGTTCATCTAGCAGCACCTCAGGAGCAAGACTTGGCCATCTACTTCTGATAAATCAGTGACGGAAAAATATGGGGAGCACAATTCTACTCTGACACACATGGGGTTGCGCCTGTCTGAAGCAAGTCCACAGCAACTGGATGGTGGTTTAGAAATAGGTGGAGATTGACTTTTGAGTGCCCCAGAGTGCCCCATATAAGATGATAATGGAGCCCTGGTGGAGCACTGGTTAAGCGCTCACCTACTAACTGAAAGGCCAGCAGCAACCCTCCAATCTCTCAGTGAAAGGACAAGGAGACATTTTGTTTCCATGGATTATACAGCCGCAAAACCCCTGCAAGTCCATTTTCCTCTGTTAGTATAAGTTCAAATCAACTCAATTGGCAATGGACTATCAGGCAGGATATGTGTCTTATCATGATGCTGGGGAAGGTTATAAAAAGGGTTGCAACTCTTATCCCGACCCTCAACCTCCCATGTAAATGCTCACTCCTTAGTGGCTACTGTGATAGCTATGATTTTGTTGTCAATTTGGCTGGGTCAAGATTCTCAATGATTAAGGCATAGTTATCCTCCATGATGAGTTCTAATATAATACAATCTTTTCCATAATGAGGGATGTGATAAGCAGTGAATCAACTGAAAGGAAAATTCCTCAGGGGTATGGTCTACTTGCAACAGAGGTGGATGCTTGTTTGAATTTTTCTGGGTCTGGATACAGCAACTGGTTTATCATATGACTTTTGGTTCTTTGAACTTGAACCAGAAGCCTTCCTTATTGCCTGCTGATTCTGAGAATTATTAGCAGCCTGCCATCTTACCTGCCAACTTTGGAATCAGTCACCTCTGCAGTCAAAGCCTTTTATCTGATCTCTTGGGTCTTTTTAACTACTTGTGTTATGAGAAAACTTCAGTCTGACACAGGGACTTGGAGCTTGCTTATTTCCATCATGGTATGAGCAATTTTCTTCATATAAACTTCTTTATGTATATATATATATATATATATATATATATATATATATAAACTTCTACTGAACCTAGCTTAAGGCATCCACAGAAGTGTGAATGTGCTTGAACGACAAGTTTGGGGCTTAGGATTTGTGGTAGTTACATGATCTCTTGCCAACTTGAGCAAAGGGGTGAAGCCTAGCCTGTCATTTAGATCATAGTCAATAATGTTCCTGCGTGGGCATGGCCATCTCCTGGGGATTCTGGGAACTCCTGCCTACCTCCCTGGAAGCAGAACACACACTCTCTTTACTTTAAATTCCTGTTGACAAGTCACAGGGAGTCACGCTGATGGTAGCCAGAGCCCTGAATCTGGAGGAGCCACGTGGAGACCCACACCAATGCTGAGATGCTTCCACTGCCACCAAATCTGTAAAACTTTTCACTCACTGGCCTGTGATCTTCCTGCATTCAGCATCATTGCATGGCTGTGTGAATCTAAAGAGAAATTTATGGACTAGTATCAGACATATGGGCTAATATCAGACTCACGGACATGATCTAGATTGGGTTGGGATGTTTTCTTAATATACAATTACTCTTTGATATAAAGCTCTCATATATATACATGAGCATATATATATATATATATATAAATCACATATACATATATAAATCTCTCTGGATTTGTTTCTGTAGTCTACCCAGACTAACACAGGATTACCCAATTTTATCACTGACTCGAGTATATACCACCAAAAGTATATTGATACTTTTATTGAAATACCATCACATTTATTGAAAGAAAAACTCACAGCTTCTTCATCAACAAATATTATTTTACTGAAATTTTGGATTCCAATACTGTTGTCCCATATTTTCTTTTCTGCTTTAGGTACTAGGACTCGACCATAGCATCAGTATTTGACATAATCGGATTTTGATGAGAAACGTCAAGAAAATGTTTCATTGGAGCTTGAACCAAACATTGCAATTCAATTCAACTCATGTGATTTTTGTAAACAAAAACAGTTCATGTTCCAGTCACTCAATGTTAGTTGACATTGTTAGTATACATTGTTTAAACATTTTGCAGCTGTGTTTCAAGCATTTTCTATAATTTTCTTAGTTTTTGTGGCTTTTTAAAAACTGTTTTTAGATGAAAAAAACATAGATCCAAGAGAGAACTTTAAAAAAAATCATCATGATAAAGAAGTGGTTAACCATATAGTCAATTAGTCAATATTGCAGATGATAATTTAGTAAACCCTTTTAGAAAACAGTAAAGAAAATGCCAACAGCAGACTGCATGAGACAGATTTTTTTTTTTTTTAGGGAAAGCCAGCCAGGTCCTAGTGAAAAAAGGCAAAGAAGTGGGGCAGGACTCTTGAAAAGCAGCTGCCAGTTGATTTTATGGAAGAGAAGTCTCCTTCCAAACAATGACTCTCTGTCTTCATACCTCCTCTTCACATCTGTGTCCACAGATCCCGATCCTCATCGATCTCAAGGTATGGGCAATACTGTAGTTGTTAAAAATGTTTTTAGTGTTGTGCTTCTTATTTAAATTATGTAATTGAACTCTGAATTTATTTACTTTGAATTTTCTGTGTAACTTTTGTATAAAAAGGCAAGGTAAGGGTAAAAACCTGGTGGTCAAGAATGAATTAATCCGTTTTCCATTATTTCTTATGGGAAAAAAATGATTCAGAACCTGGCTGCTTTGCACCTTGACGACCCTTCTAGACTGGAGTAGCGTCCTACTGGAGTAGGTTTGGGGTTCTACTGTATTCTTAATGTTGACCTATCTTTGAATTTCATCTGCCCACTCTTCACTCACGGCCTCCTTGTTATTCAGCTAGATAAACTTAAAACTAACTCCACTAATCTCCATATCTTATTGTTGTAAGGTGCCCTTGAGTTGGCGCTGACCCATAGAGACCCGATATACCACAGAACAAAACAGTGCAAGGTCCTACACTATCCTCACGGTTATTTCTATGCCTGAACCCACTGATGCAACCACTGCGTCAATCCAGCTCATCAAGGTTCTTCCTCTTTTTTATGGTCCCTCCCCTTTACCAAACTTGGTATCCTTCTCTAGGGACTGCTCTCTCCTGACAATATGCCCAAAGTACATAAGATAAAGTCTTCTCATCCTTGCCTCTAAGGAACACTCTGGTCTTACTTCTTCCAATACATATTGTTTGTTCTTTTTAGGAGTCCATGATAATTTCCATCTTCTTCTCCAGCAGCACAATTCTAAGTCATCCATTCTTCTATGGCCTCCCTTATCCCATGTCCAACTTTCACATGAATATGATACAATAGAGACTGCCATGACTTGGTTTAGGTGCCCTTTAGTCCTCAAAGTAACATTTTGGCTTTTCAATACTCTAAAGAGGTCTTGTGCAGCAGTTACCTGATGTAATGTCTTTTGACCTCGACTGTTGCGCCAATGAGCATTGATTATAGATACAAGTAAGGCAAAATCTTTGACAAATTCAAACTTTTCTCCATTTATCATGATGGTTCAGTGGTGGGGGGGTTTTGGTCTTCCTTACATTGAATTGTAACCCATACTGAAGGTTACAATTCTTGAAGTTCATCAGCAAGTGCTTCAGTTCCTCCTCACTTTCAGCAAACAAAATTGTGTCATCTGCCTATTCGAGGTTGTTATTAAGTCTTCCTTCAGTTCTGATGCTGAACTCTTCTTCATATCACCTAACTTCTCGGATTATGTGCTCAGCATATAGTCTGAACAAACATAGTGAAAGGATACAGCCCTGATCCACCCTGTTCCTGATTTTCAACCACACAGTATTCTCTTGTTCTGTTCTCACAACTGCCTCTTGATCAGCATACATTCCTTATGAGCACAATGAAGTGCTCTGGAATTTCCATTCTTCCCAAGACTATCCGTAAAGTGTTATATTCCACACAGTCAAATGCCTTTGTATCATCAATGAAATACTAGTAAACATCTTTCTGGTATCATTTGCAATGAGCCTCTGACCTCAGCAATGGTACTCCTTGTTCTATGTTCTCTTCTGACTCCCGAACTTCTCGAAGTCTACTACCTTACTTCCCCAAGTCCCCACTCTCACCAAAAATCTTATAACTGACTTTCCTATTTTTATGCTTTTTATGGATATCTTGGAAGCATGTTCTTTTCCTACTCCTCTGGAGCTCCCAGATCTTCCCCTGTGGAAAGGTTTCCAATATCTATTGTCCTCTTCATTTCTTCCAGTTTAGAAGAATATAGTTGCTCTTTTCCCCACTGTGCAACCCACGTCAGTGCCTGAAGCCCATGGGGTAAAGCCAGACAATGGTTCAGGGTTACAGTTTGCATGGCATGGGACACTATGAGGGGCCATGGGATTGGACCTACTATAAATCCAAACCCATGCACTATAGTTGCTTTTTTTCATCAAAAGAGGTTTATTCACAGGATGAAATGGCTGTCCCAATGTAAAATTTCATTCATCTTCTTGATTTTTACTTCTTTTGTTATTGTCAGGTGCCTAGTTTTTGTTTTTTTTCCTAACTCACTCAATCTCTTTATTTTATTTATTTATTTTACTTTTACATTTTATTGACACCTAATCCACATGTCATACAATTCCATAGTTCAATCATTCTATCATATTACCAATAATGGTACAATAATTATCACAATCAATTTTACAACACTCCACCCCACCCCCCAATGGTTAAATCTCCTTTAACATGAGTGGTGTAATCAATCAGTTCTAGTGCTGTCTTCTTCTTCCCACCTGCACAGTTTTCTCATGAACTCCCCTCATCCTCCCTATCTCCCACCCCTCCCACCACTACATACCCTATAAACCCTTGCACCACCTGTTATCTCTATGCAGCTACTCCTTCCATGCTTCATAAACTGGGAAACCCAATAGAAACAATAAAATACAAATACAATTGGTAATGATAAAATAATAACAATATAATGCTAAAAATACAAATAGTGAGTAAGAAAGAAAAAAGAAAGAAAAGACCACCATCCATATTTTAAAACCCAGGGAAGAAATTTTTGTTAGAAACATGCAAGAGATACTTGCATCTAGGAAAAAAGTCAAGTTAGGTCAATAGGGATGTCAGCTAACCAAGTGTCAAGTTCTATCCAGCATCAAGGTGAGAATGATCTCTATTTGATAGTATGCCTGTGACGAGGGGGTGAGGTGGAGTGTGGTCTTCTAATGGCTTAATCAACTTATTACTTTGCAGATGAGTTTTGGGCTCCCACTGTCCTCCATAGCCTTCTACAATGGGGTCTTTGTAATTTTAGCTCTGATAAATATTTGAATTTTGTTATTGTCATCATTGGATCACACAGGTTGATGGCTTCTTCCATGTGGAATTGACTCCTCACATAGAAGGCTGCTTGTTTGAATATAAGCTTCAATCTCTTTCTCCATCCATAGTAACTATGTGACCATCATACTAATGAATTATTTTGTCTGGGAATTGCTTTTTTCCTCTTCAGGTTTGGGGTATTGTGCACTTTTGTGTGCCTATCTTCTTTTCTCTTTTTCTATGTACACTGTTGTCTTCATGACATCAGCTCTTAGTACTGGGTCTTGTAGGGATAGTTGTCTCCATCAAGTGGTACAGGATATGATTAATAACCACAGAAAATGATGAAACTCTGCCAAACCAAGATAGCAAGAAATGAGAGTGAAAATAAAAATAATAATTAATTAATAAAAAAACCAATGAGAAGAAAGCAAACTCTATTTGGTTACAATTGTTCTTTTGCCCCGAATGCTACAGTGAGGACAGGGAAGCTCCCTGGTCAACTTCCATAAGTATGGGGTCCCAGAGTGGATGTAGGGCATACACTCATGGAGTTGGTGGAGGGTCAGCAACAAATCTGGGTTGGAATTGTATGGTATTTATAGATTGTTTTTGGCATTTTCATAATATCACACCATGAACATAAAATATTCTTTCATTTATGGAATTCTATTCTCTCTCTCATAATATTATTCTGTTGGTTTTTTGCATATATTTTTATTTCTCTAGTTGGGTTCATTCCTAAATATGAGGGGTTACCCCCTAAAAGTATGCTCATTTTTCTAAAAAATTGGAGTCTATTTCACCAGGTCAGACTGTTAATCAAGTTTTCTATTTAGAGTTTCTGAAAAGATTGTGTCATAGTGTGTGATCAAAAAAGACCTATTTGTGGCTGATGGGAGACTGTTTTGCCACCATAACAATCCAGCTGCTCATGTATCCATCTCAGTGCATCAATTTTTGGCAAAAACAACATACCTCTATTGCCCCATGCACCTGCTTCAGCTAACCTTGCTCCATGTGACTGTTTTTGAATGAAGAGGGACATGGAAGGACAGTGATTTGATGACGCTGAAGAGATGAAGGAAAAAAAACATCCAAACAGATGCGCTTGAAGAGTGTTTCCAAGAATGGAATCCCAGATTTGACAAATGTAATAAATGTAATAGAGAGTACTTTGAAGGAGCTACGTTGTCTTATAAAAAATTTTAAAGACATATCTTTGAAAAAGAAATTCTGTTTTTTGGGGGCAATCCCTTGTATTTAATTTTGCATGCAGCTATTGTAAACAATGCTGCTTTCTTTCTTTCTTTCTTTTTTGAGCTCGCTTTGTTAGTTTACCAGTATGTAATTGCTTTTTGTGCATATATTTTATATCCTGCCCCATTGCTGAATCGATAGATTTTTTTTTCTAACAATATTTTCTGTCAATTCTTTGGGGCTTTTTACATTAAAACATATCTCCTGCAAATAGGGAGTTTCCTTCTTCTTTGCCAATCTGGACTCCTTTTATTTCTGTTGTATAATGGTGTTGGTTAACACTTCCAGCATAATCTTCAATAAGAGTAGCAATAAAGACCATCCTTGTCTGTTTCTCATTTGCAGTGGAATGATTTCAGGTTTCCCAGGTTGAGCAAGATGTTGGGTTTTGGGTTTTCTTATGTGGCCTTTATTCTGTTGGTAAATTTACCTTCTATTCCAATTTTGTTGAGGGTTCTTAAAATAAGAAATGGGCATACAATATTGTCAAATACCTTCTCTGCACTAATTGATATGATCACATGGTTCTTACAATGTCTTTTGTTTTTATGGTGGAAGACATTGTTTTCCTAAGGTTGAATCATCTTTATGTACTTGATCTGAATCCCACTTGAATTCTATTATTGGATTCTATTGGCCAGGATTTTTTTGAGAAATTTTATGTCCTATAGTTGCTTTTTAACCATTTTCACGCATTGTCTTCCTTTCTCTGCCTCCATTCTTCAGCAAGATGATTGGTTAATAATACTGGTCATACATTCATATCAATTCCCTCTTCTTGCATTAAAGATAAATGTATAGAAAAAAGTTTATTCGTGTGTATAGAAAGCTCTACATTTCAGTTAATAAAGAATGTTGAAGTTCAGCAAAGTGAAGAGGAGAAAAAAAAAGGCACACGGAGAGGAGGGAAAAAGACAAATGAAAATAGGGAGGGAAAGTTAGGAAAATAGGATAAAGGGAAAACACTAGGAATTTACCCAGGAACCTAGCAGATGTATTTAACAGGCATTCCAGAAGAAGTCCGGAAACAAAAGGAGTGGTATTAAGATGAGCAGGTACAAATCCCGCCCTGGAAATGATACTGGTCTCGGGCCCATTGCCAGCAGCTTTTCAGTGTGAGTCAGCTGTCAACATTGTTTTAGAGACTACCTCTAGAATCAGGTGGAAGCCATTCAGAATTGCTGAGCCCAACCCCAGAAAGCACCCTACCAGTCAGTCAAGGATAATGAAGAAGAGAAAGCACAGACTACAACCTGCTAAGTAAAGAGACCAATTATCAAGCAGGTAAAAACAGTCCAACCACAGCTTGCTGGAATTGGGAATAGACTTCTCTGATTTCAAGAGTACTGACCCTGGCACTGTCAAGGAGTGGGTCCCTCCCACGTCCTTGTGGCATTGTGGGATGCGAGTTCTTGTAGGTGACTCTGATGTGAGTGGAGGAAGCAGCTGCACCACTAAGGATCAATGGACACACTGCCTCAAACTGAGGCCCCTAGTATAGATAGATGAGAGAAAAAATGAGGTAGCCTACTCCATCAAGCAGTGGTTCTCAATCCCTGTGGGCTTCCAAAGACCCTTTGACAGGGGTTGCCCGATTCATAACAGTAGCAAAATCACATTTATGAAGTAGCAATGAAAACAATTCTATGGTTGGGTTGGGATCACATCAACATGAACTGTATTTAAGGGTCGCAGCATTAGCCAGGTTGAGAACTGCTGCCTTAAAGTTTTATGGTCTCAGAGCGCCTGGGGAGCAGTTTGACTCAATGACATTGGGGTTTGGGGTTAGCATTAAAAAATAACAAATGCACTGCCATTGAGTCGATCCTCACTCACAGAGACTCTATGAAACAGAGTCAATAAAACGAACCAAACCAGGGTAGACTCACCCTTTGGGGTTTCCAAGATTATCCCTTTTTTTGGGAGCAGGAAGCTTCATCTTCCTCCTGAAGAATAGCGAGTAGATTTGAATTGCTGGCTTTGCTGTTAGCAGCCCAACACACAATCCACGGCACCACCACGCTCCTTTTATGCCAGCAAACCCTCTGCTGTTGGGTCAATTCTGGCTCCATAATAGCCCTGCATAGGCCTTCTAAGGCTATACATTTTGACAAAGTCAACAGCCTCATCTTTCGGACATCTGCCTACGTTAGTGCACTTCATCTGAGGTCTTTTCAGTTAGCAGTTCAATGCTGACCCGATAGTGCCTCTGACAGCATTCCTGTAGCACAGAAAGCATAAAGTGCGCTGGTTTTAGTAAATCCAAACAGTTGTGTCGCCATCATCCAGAGGGAATGTTAGAGATTTCCATCACCCCCGTTTGCACTTTGTCATGCGCAGTCAGTCCTCACACCCATTCCATCTGCTTTCTGTCACCATCACTACTCCAGAAATTTCAGGTTAATGGAGTCAAGTCTTTGGTTAATTTCAGCTTGCTTTTGAGTATATTTTGAAGAATTGGGACTCCTCTGGGGGAAAGTGGTTAAAAAAACAAAACAGGAGCAACCGAGAGATGCCAACTACAAGATGTCAAGAGGTGGTTTCTAAGTGCTGGCACAGTGGCAGCTCGGCATGTGACAGATGGCAGAGGTGGCCAGGCAAGTGGGCCATGCAAGCATTCCTCAATGATTTCCAGAGATTAAACTAGGGAGGTAAATCTGGCAGAAAAAGAGATAAAGATAAAGATCTTTAAGAGATTAAAGATCGGTGTAATTCAATTAGGGGCACTTTAAAAAGTGGCCTTGTTTGAGAGCCATAGACTTGTTGATTCTGGTACCACATATATTATTCATGATTTCTCAGTACATAATTATTACCTTTAATCCACAGGCCATGAAAGCCAGTCAAGTTAAAATCAATCAGATAAAATCACATCGTGTGAAAGTGTTCTCTTTCCCAAGGACAATATTTTTTTTTAAAGCTATGTTAACAAACTCAGAGACATTACTTGTTACAAAGGAATGGTTAATAAGCAGAATTTCAGGTGAAAGTGGCAGGTAGATGGAGAAGATATTTTATTCACCGGGACGGAACTTCTGAATGTATTTTACAAAAAGCCGCCCTGTTGGCTAAAGGGTTAGGGCTGAAATGCCAAGCAAAAGGTGGATGGTTTCACTCCATGGGCTAATTCATGAGAGAAAGAAATGGTAGTCTACTTCCATAAAGACTGTGACCTTGTATTCAAACAAGCACCCGTCTAAGTGAAGAGTCAACAAAGTCCACATGGAAGAAGCACAGCAGCTTGTGTGAAACAAAGAGAGCAACCACAAAATCCAAATAGGACAAAGGGTGAAGTATCAGAGCTTAAATTGTGAACATCCAATTTGTAGAAGAACATGGAGAACATCAGCTACCCAGAGTCAGATGAAGCCATGGGCAGATCTGCACTAGCCACAGGCAAGAGTCTTGAAATATTTTACTAGTTGATAGGATGGTAAACTAGATAACTAGATTATGCTGGATAAAACTTGATATTGGTCAGTTGACCTTCTTTTTTGACCCAATCAAAATTTGTCCTAGGCACAAGTATTATTTTTTCTTTTAAACCATTTTATTAGGGGCTCTTGGAGCTCTTAAAGCATTCCATCCATCCTTGTTCCCCTACCTGTGGCATCGTTTGCTCACTGCTCCTTTCCCTGCTGCCTCCCCTCCTGCCCCCCATCTCTCAGGAAACGTCAGTCTCTTTGCTTCTCCTCAATCTTGTTTCCCTGACATATCTTATATTGATAATCAAACAGAAATAACAGAATCAAAGCAAAGAGAAAACAAAGAATTGAACAAAAAGAGAGAAAAAAAAAGAGAAACTAGAAAAAAAAAGTATACATAATTCCAGTGTATCCACCGAACTTTATGACTATCTCCTCACGGGTCCTGGGGGCTTCTGGGAACTTCCCCTCGTAGCCTGAAGTCTATTTGGGGGGCTCTTCAGGGGTTTTGTAACTTGGTTTTGTTTCCATCGCTAGTCTGTTATGTTCCCTTCTTGGTTCACCCCCCTGTGAAGTTGGTCAGACAGGATGCACTCCCTGCCATGTGTCCCCAGTATTGTCCTCTGGTGGGGTATGCCCAGCGAGGGGACATTGGGACTTGAGCTGTTTGGGGCCCTACAGTCTTTTCTGTGTCTTTGCAGCTCCACGTAGGGGTGTTCATTCTTGGGACTTGGTATGCCAGTATGGGGTCTCTCACTCTCTTTTTCCTTCTTGGTTTGCTTCCATGTGGGTGTGGTAGAGAGCCCCTCTCCCCAACCTGCAGGTTTAGTGTTGTCCTCTGTTGCACCTAGTTGGCTCTGACTGGGGCCAGCCCTGTAGACCTCTGTTCATGAGTTGCTCCATGTGGTTGGTTACATTGGCCTCAAGGTTTGGCATGCTGTGGTGGGGTCTGCACTCATACTCCCATTTCTGTGGAGACATAAACTATATCCTCACCCTGGGTGAATTAGTGCCCTACTCCCCCAGAGCCATTGTCTCCTTCTCTTTTCTCTCTATTTTCTCCCAGCCGCTTTTTCCCCTTCTTTGTGTTGGAATGACGTGTACAGCCTTGGGTTTGGTCTGTCTCCTACCCAATTGCCTGTACTTCCACCTGTAAAGTGTGAGATAAGTGGGTTGATTATATTTACCTCAGTGTACTCATTTTGTACTTGTCCTTTTGTGATTGGCTGATTTTGCTTAGCATAATTTCCTCCAACTCTTCCTATGAGACGATGCACTTTATGCACTCATCAGTGCTTTATAAGGATGTGTAGTGCTCCATTATGTTTATGTGCTAGAGTTTTCTAATCCACAAGTCTATCAATGGAAATTTAGATTATTTCCAATTCTTAGCACAAGTATTTCTTGCTTTTTCCATGAAAAAATTCCTTCCTTGCCTTTTTAAATATTGATGGTGATCTTTCTTTCACATTCATTATTTATATGTTTATCTTTATACTACTATCATTTTATCCTTACCACTTTATTTTGTTTTTTTGGCTTTTTTGTTTCTGTCGGGTATTCCAGTGTGTGAAGTATAGGAGGAGTAGATGGGTACATGAAGATAATAACTGATGCTAGGGTTTATTAGGGGATGCAGACATGAGAGGTGGGAGATCGGGTGGGTAAGAGATTTGGGAAGCAAACAATGAATGCAAGAGGGGGAGGGAGCACCAGAAATGATTGTGATTACACAATGCATTTTAAAAGTGACTTAGCCATGGAAGTCTATGATATGTGAATACTAGAGCAAGAAAATAATGGGGGTGGGGTGCGGGAAGAAGAAGAAAAGAAGCTACATTTGACCAATGGTTACCATAGGTGAAAGGGGGAAGTGTTGTTGCATGGGGGCATTGAGTTTATGTCAATGGCAGGAGGATGATGGGGAAAAGGAGACCAATAGTGGCTGTAAAGCACAAACAGAATTATCAATGACACTGGTTTATTTCAATAGAAGTTGTGGACTTGGAGAATGTTCTGTTGTGCATATTTATTGCAATAATTAGGAAAACAATAATAATTTCATAAATAGCAATGACTATAAGAATAAAATGTTTTAGAATTGAATACAATGAAAATAACTGTACAGTTATTTTTGATATGATTGAATTACTGAATTTTATGACATGTGGGAAGTGCTTATAAAACTTTTAAGAAAGAGAGAGTCTGTGGCCTTGGAAGACCAATGGGGGATTTCTATTCTATAGGGCCCCATAGAATGGCTATGAATTGGAATCAACTTGACAATCATACACTTGAATGATACTATAGCCTGTGTATTCTTTAAAAAGTCCCATCTTGAATCCAGAATGACAGGCAGTCAGGCAAGCAAAGAGGAGAACCTACAAAGGACATTTAAATCCTTGTTAGCTGATACTTAGGCAATCAACTCACGTCCAATTCTTTCGCTATTAAATACCTGTGCATCCAAGCAAATAGAAACTTCCAAGGTAGATAGATTAGTAGATTTCCAGACTTTTCCAGAATCAAGAGTGATTATTTTAAAATGTAATTCCCTTACTTCTTCTTATCATTTTTGGGCACCCACATAAAAGCATAAGGCAATTCCTTCTGTCTCACACACGTCTTCTACTTTTCAGCTTTATCTCCAACAGCCACTTCTACTTTCCTTGCCAGGTTCTATACTTCATTGCAAGGGTCACATAGAACACACAGACAATGCCCACAGTTTTAGGGTCTTTGATGGAAGTTAGCAGCTTAAGCAGGAATGTTCGGTCAGGCCATGCTACAGAGTTCTTCCAGGGCCGGTATTATGAGCTCAAAGGGCATGCCGCTGCATGGCCAGCCTCAGCCTGAAGGTGCTCAGCTCCAGCTCTGTGGGGGCAGTCCGTCCAGCTCGCTGAATTTCGTACCCAGAGACACGCCCCACTCCCCAAGCCAGGCTCAGTTCTGTGGGCTGAGAAATCCACCTCTGTGTTTCACATTCTTGATACTGCTGCTTCTCTTGTCACTGCACTGGTGTCAAAGTTATCTTCCTGGATCCAGAAGGTTCACTGCACAGGGATCTTGAGGTCCAGAGGCCACATGCCCCTCTAGCTCTTACTGGGAGTGAAACTCCCTCTCCTGTCTCTGAGATGGCTCCTTTTACATGCCGCGGGAGAGCGCTCTCCTTATTCATTGCCAAGGAGTCAATGCTACTCCGAGAGAGAGCCCCCTGGAGGTTTCTGAGACTGTAACTGTTTACTGAGGACAAAGCCCGTGTTTCTCCAGTGGAGCTGCTGGTGGTTCTGAACGGCCAACTCTAAGTATTGCAGCCCAAACTGTAGCCATTGTGCCACTATGGCAATCACAGTGAATGCTGTTAATAAGCACTCACAACGGAATCCTATCAGTGTCTCCCCCTACCTTCTCCTACCAAGACCCACCAGGAAAAGATTGTTTGGAGGGTGTTACAGAGACTGGCCAGAAGAGCCATATTAAACAATTTACAGTCTTAAGCAAATTTACATGCAATTATCTGCCAGCAAATAACACTTCCTAAGAAACCCTCCTTGGTGACAAGTTGTGAGAGGTACTGTCACAGCAGGATGATTGAAGCTATGAGAAAATGGGCCACAAACATAAGACTTAGTTGAGAAATATTTTGGTTTATTCATTGTCTGTTGATCATTCTATTTATGTTTCTCATATATACATATGTATAATCTTTTCCTGTCTATTCCCCCCTCAACTTCATCTCCACCCAGTCCTATTCCTTCACACACCAGTGCCTTTTGCCCAATGTATCAAAGGCAAATTGGAACATTCTCAAATGTGTTTTTCTAGAAGCATGAACCAACTGAATAGGGTAGGTAGAAAGAACAAGGCAAAGTCCTAGTTCCCTCGTGGGGAACTAACCCTTGGTTTATGGGTCTTTGAAGAGCAGGGTCCTGGTCTCGCTTCAGGACCATGTCCTCAGGTGATGAAAACAACCCCAGGGAGTATGACAGTAGCTCAGGTCAAGGTGGAAAATGTCAAGGTCCCTAGGATTCTAAGTTACACCACTAAAGATTCCCTTATCCCATGAATGACAAAGAAGAAAAGAGAAGGAAGACTGGCTGTACCCAAGGGAAAATTGAAATGTTTGGTCGTTGACATAAAATTGATGAACCAATGCTGACCCAGGCCCCAGAAACTTGACATCATTCAAGTAAGAGGAGCTAGAGGAATTTACTGCTCAATCAGCTTCATGGAGATTCAGAATGAAACCAAAGTTAATGTATTCTTTTAAAAGCACAGAGATATTTCTGGTGTGCTTGAGTCTATCTGAACTGAGGTGATAATCATGTGTAAGAATTATGTCCTTTTGCAAAAGCCATGGGAAAACTGGAAGAACAATTGTGTTTCTCATGGGATTTTTTTTTGACAGACAATGAGATTAGGTAGGTTAAAAGAAAATAATTATTTTTCAAGAACCTGTCCAGTCACCTGAAAGATCAGCTTCATTGTAAGGTTTTTCTCCCTCGGGAGAAGGGAGGGGTCTAGCCACTGGGCCTGGGAGGATCTGTGGGAGGTGACCTCCTCTCCTTAACTTATCTTCCTGCCTTCCTATCTGGTCCCTGAACGCATATTTTTCCTTGCTTTTAAGCATTGAAGATGCAAAATATTAAAAACATTTTAACAATACGTAGGGTTTTCCAACCTCCCCTTTCACTGAAAGAAGTTTCCCTTGGAACAGAAGAGGAAATTGTTTCCATTTATGAGGAAGGACAAGCACAGTTGACCCACTATGACCACTGCTAAAGGGGAGGTGGTGGGTGAGGAAAAACGTTCAGGCTGAGATCAGATCTTCCAGAGTTGTTAATCTGTGGGGAAACCCTGATAGGAATTCCCTGAGAAATGATGCTATCACTGGAAGGTCATTGGCAATCTTCACCCTCTATAGAAACCAGGTCCAGTCAGTGTGAGTGAGTGAGTGAGTGAGTGAGTGAGCGAGCGAGTGAGCGAGAGTTGGCGACAGAGAAGGGAGACAAACAAAGTCAGAATTCCTTCTTTCCTGCCTGCTAACCAGAAGCAAAGTCAGAGAGCAGGGGGTGAAGAGAGAGGTGTCTTCTTACCCCACCACTTCTGGGACTACCATTGTAGCCTATGCTGGGGGACGGGGGAGGGCTAGAGTTTGGCATGGAAGTTTTATAAACTAGGACCTTTGCTGAATAGAAGATTGAATTTTTATAAACAAACAGGACTAAAAATTCAAAGGAAATTGCTTTACTGATTGAAACCATGTGGCATTAGTTAGGTTAGTCTGTTAATAGCTATGGAGGGGAGCAGATGGTTCAAGAGAGGATAGTTGATCACAGTTTGGGAGGGGGGGGGGATGGACTATTTTGGTTACCAATCAGAAAGGGAAGATTTTTCTATCAAAAATAGTTATATTCATGAGCAACATGATTTTTGTGTCTTCTTTACCATTTTCCACTAAGTCATTGTCTTCATCTTCTTTATTAACTGATGTTTCTTCATAGGCTAGGGAAATTAACCTTGTCACATGTTTGAAAGGTATTCAAGTTGTTACAAACTTGCTTAAAACTCTTTACTGGCTTATTTGTTTGGGGTACATCTGGAGTACAGCAATATATACAGGCCTCTCTAGATGACCTTGAGGGTTTGCTTCCAAACCATGGCATTGAAGGGAGTATTGCAATAAAGTGAGTCACAGCATTTGTTTGTCTCATAGTGCATATGCAAGTATGTTTATAATATGCTATAATCTAATAAGCATGCAACTCAATTATGAAAAAAAACCTTGACATATTTTGAGAATTATCAAAGTGAGATGCAAAGTAAGCACATACTGGGAAAAATGGTGCCACAAGGTAGCCACAAGCCTTCTATTTGTATGGAACGACGTGTCTGCAAAACAAAGCACAGTAAAATGAGGCATGATTATTATACTTACAATATTGTGATTTCTAATAGGCTGATGCCATCATTCTCAGAGGTTCACTCACAGGTATTCAGTGGCATAACTTCCTGTCTAAACCATCCCCATGCATAGCATAATCTATAAAGACAACATTTTACATTTTACCTTGGTGCATTGAGACTAAGGTCTTAGATTGGGACCCCATAAGGTGCAACTGTTGCTCATAGCCTGTCTAGAAGAAAGAGAGGGGTGGAAATCAAGTCAGTCTCCAGAGTACATGAACCTCGGGATTACCAGTCTTTTTAAAAAATCATTTTACTGGGGGCTGGTATAGCTCCTAGCACAATCCGTACATACATGCCTGACGCCAAGCATGCTTGTACATATGTGAGGATTTTCAGTCTTGTTTGCTATAACACCAGAGGGACTAGATGGTGCCCGTTACCACTACCACCTCCTCGGAAAGGGGTCACACTTAAAGGCCATGCAGAGAGTGTGAGAAACTTACGGAGCAAAACTCAAAATCATAAAGACCAGGCTTACGGGTCACCTAGAGATGGGTAAAACCCATGAACCTCTAATTCTTTTTCATTCTTCATCTCTGGCATGCGACTCACCTCCATGGGTCAATTTTTCAGCCAAACAACAGGCAGACTATAGGAGGAGCAATACGGCGCACACACCTTTGAATAACAAACCACTTGAGATCAAAAAGGTAATTTTTTCCTAAGGACAAATTCAGGAGAGTTACGAAGGAAGGAGGGACGGAAAGAAGAGTGGCAAGAGTCGATGGAATGTGGGAGACTATTGGAGGGATACAAATCGGTGAAGTGAGATAAGATAGTGTTCATTGTTGAATGGAAAACGGGTTTACTCAGTAAGCCTCCGCCCAATTCACAATATTTTTTAAAAACCACGATCACACAACAACTGAGAAAAGAATCAATATTGTCCAAATCTTTAACATCAGAATGAATTTTATGTGTATTTTTATTAATTTGTGAGCATAATGTTCCCATTATGATAAAAATGCTGATATCAGAGGCAATAATAATGAAGACTTTTTAAAAAGAGGCATTGTATTCAACTTACATCCAAATCAACTTACAACAGTGCAGGAAAGTGAAATGATTTGGTATGACTCGTATAGCTATAATTTTTGGTAACTCCCACCAAGGGACTGCGTACAAGCTTGCAAATAAGGATAGGGAGGATTCTACTTGGTGATTAGTCGGTTTTCTCACCCTCCCGCTCTGCTGGGTACATAGTGGGTCATTTCAGAAGCAGAAACAGACAGCCTCATGGTCTACAAGAGGAGAGCCCACACTGGTCCAGCATCCCTGCACAGAGAAGTAGCAGCAACAGAGACAGGGGATAGAATGGTGGGCCTCCCAGGCCACAAAATGAATAAAACGGAGTACTTTTAGGCTGTAGGTTGCTTTGCAAAATGGTCTGCCCTTTGGCCATTCATCACACAAAAGGATTGTATGATTAACGATTCCTGACTTTGATTTGTTGCAGCCTGTTAACTTTCTTAACAAACCCCTATCGTCATGATTATTATCTGTAGATTCTGTGTGGCTATTGTATCACAGTGGAGAAATTGAGTACTGCAGGGTGGGAGGGCCGATGGTATTAGAATAGGGTTAAAAGGAATGGAGGATGGAGAAATGTCTGACCTTTCCATCACAGAAATCATCCTTGGCAGATACGGAGTTGGATTCTCCATCTTCCTTGTACAGTCAGAGGAGGGCAGCCATTGTGATCATACCACGTCCTCAGACAGAGTGGGTAGAGCAGAACTATGTTATGTTGGTTTGTCCTGAGAAACAAATCCAGTGGCACTCACATGTTAAAGAGATAATCTTATATCAAGAAAGCATCCCAGGCCAGTTCAGAATGAAGATCATGTGTCCAATGCTCACTGGAGCCCCCTTCAGACTCACAAAGCTGCAGGCCAATCGTGCAGAAAGGTGAAGTGGGATACAGGAGGGTTGCCTGTATACAGGAGGGTGACTGAATAAAGAGTTGATTGGATCGAAAGTCAGGGGAAACACGGTAGGATACTATGTTAGTCCAGGTAAACTAGAGAAACAAATATACTGACTCACATATGGATATAAGGGTACAGTTTATATACAAGAGGAATAGGGCATAAAGCATCCCATCCCAGTCCAGTTCAAAGTCATAAGTCCTATATTAACCCATATTCCCGATATCAGTCTATAAAGTCTCCTTCCGACTCATGAAGTCATAGACCAGTGGGTGCAGAGTCTGGCAGGGGTCTCCCCATGGCTCTCCATGGCTCCTCGCTTCCAGAGCTAAGGGTCCATCAACAGCATCCAGTGGTGGAAGAAGCAACTCGGCACTGGCAGGGATCTCTACATAGCTTCTCCAGCTTCAGAGATTTGGTTGCATCAGGGTAAGGCCGTGTGGCTTCTTCTCTGACTCCTTCAGCTTCTCGGACACTGTCATCTTGTCTTGTCCATAGTTTGTTGTCTCTGAGACTGACTCCCAACAACTGGGGAGATAGCTTCTCATCTCCACCAGGGAAATATCGCGAGATGTCCCGGACGTATCAGGAGAAAGCCATGTTCACACAGAGGCCTCATTGGCTACTCAATGGCTATCTCCAGATTAACAGGCTAGACTCCACCCCTACATCTCAATCATGAAATTAACATAAGCACATAACCGCCACAGGTACCAACAGCTCTTAAAGTTGACAGTCCACATGTGGCTGCTCCTGGAGGCAGGCCTGTGTTTGATTGGGGCTGCCTGTACATTTTTAAGTGGGTAGTTCTCTGACAGTAATTTTTTTAAAGAAATGTTATATTTTATAAACACAATCTTTTTAATAAATATGAAGTAGATCTTTACCATTTTCATTTGTGTATTCTGGGTCGAGTATCTTACTAAGGAGAGCATCTGAGATAATAGAGTAAAATGACTGCACGATTTCTTTTAGTACTTTCATGTTGGTACATGTTGTCTTGAGGAATCTGAGCCAGTCTTTAAGAGTCAGCATGGATTCTTGCTTTAACAATTAATCTTTTGTAGCTAGCCCGCTTCTCAAGTTTCTCACTGTCACTGACTTCCTGATTTCCTGTGGATCATGGGCATTTCTAGTTTTCCTTGAACCACTGCCATCTGACTAATTGCTCTTATTTCTTACTCGACTATCCACATGAATGAATAAACAATGCCACAGTCTTTACATGTGTCTTGCCCTGAGTCTCTGTTCAAGAAGCAATTTAGCTGGACAAAGGTGGAGCGTGTTCAGTGTTAGAAACCTGGTCAGCCTCTAACATTTGAGGTCAGCAGCAGTACTAGGTACCAGAATATACCCTTGACACCTATTGCGTAGCCTTAGATTTGGGTTGTATTTTCAGTGCTAATTTGCAAACAAAGCAGCACCTTTATATTCCTGTGGCAGTCATTTACCTATGTCAATTTCATGATTGGGAGTCCAGGGGTGGAGTTTAACTTGTCAATCTGGAGATAGCCAATGAGTAGCCAATGAGGCCTCTGTGTGGGCATAGCTTTGTTCTGAGATTTCTGGGAAGTCTCGCAGCATTTTCCAATTGGAGAAGAGATACTTGACTGAGAGACCAACTACTGACAGGAGAAATGACAACATGCTGATTGATCCTGATTCCTGGAGAATGGAGGAGTCAGAGGAGAAGCCACATGGGCTTGCCCTGATGGAACCAGACCTCTGGGACTGAGAAGCCACAGAGAGACCCCTACCAGTGCTGAGATGCTTCTGCCCACAATGGACACTGCTGATGGACCCTGAGCCCTGGGAATGAGGAGCCATGGGAAGACTCCTGCCAGCGCCGGGATGCCTCTACCCTAGGTGGATACACAAGACTGCATCCACTGGCCTGCGACTTGGTGAGTTGGAAGGAGGCTTTATAGACTGGTATCAAACATATGAGCTAATATCAAACTTATGACTTTGGACTGGACTGGGTTGGGATACTTTCTCAATGTTCCATTCCTCTTATATATAAACCATTCCCTTTAATCCATATGCATGTCAATGAATTTGTTTTTGTAGTCTACCTGGACTATCACAATTTCTCTTCCCCAAAAGTCTAATACCTGCTAAATAGGGTTTATATTCTTGAAATTCAGGAGCACTTATTAGTAGATGGAAAGGATTAGCGTTAACATAAATAAGGCATGTTATGTCTTTCATCAGAGGATTCTGATTAAGATATTGCCAGCTTATGTACCTGTCACTTGGCATTCCTATTTAAACTAAATCATAATGTTTCTAAAGTCTTAATAAGTCTCCTAAGGAATAATCAAAAGGCATTTTATGATTCATGTCTCCTGAATGATTTTTTCCCCTCTATTATGAAATCTTCATTGAGCACCTACTCTGCTACCAGAGTAGGTATTAGGGATAGAATTTTAAGTAAATTTATAATCCTATTTTCATGGAATGTATTCTTCTATGGAGAAGTCAACTATTAATAATAAATACATATATGTTATTATTTAATTACAGCCATGTAAGTCAGAATAGAACTCTCCATAGGGTTTCCAAGGCTAAGATCTTTATGGGAGCACATCATCAGACCTTTTCTCCCACAAAGCCACTCGTGTTCAAACAGCCAACTTTTGGTTATCAGCCAAGCACTTAAGCATGTGTCACCATGGCTCCTCTACCAGAAATTGCCCAAAAAAGTTTACTGTCATTGGGTTGTTTCTGACTCATAGTACCTATAGGAGAGAATATAACACTAAAACAGTGTTTCTGAGGGCCATCCATCTTTACAGAAGCAGATATCCTACAAAGTAGCCAGTGGATTCAAACTGCAAACCTTCCAGTTAGGAGCCCAATGCTTAACCCTCCTACCCCCACCACTATCATCACTATGCCATGATGGAAACTTGCCATAAATTAGATAATATAAATCAAGTCAATCTGGTCTTGTGACCTACTTCTACAGTTCTGCTAGTGACAACTCTCTGATCTACAACAAATTATGAGGCAGAATGAGGTAGCGTTTCAACCCCAAGTGTGGGGTCCACTTTGTGGCAGCTAATAATAACCTTTTGTAACACTATCTTGGGTTTTTTTTTTTTTTGCTGTTACATGGCAATGGAATGCAATCTTAAATGATGTACCACGTGTGTAGCCTTCACTCTTGGTTCTTCTTGTAAAAGCAGCCTCCCAGTCATTCTCCATCATTGAAATCAAGAGGACTGGGGATGATGATAGGCCACAGGTCTAAGACCATTTTGGGGGGGAGGGGCATCACTGCCCTGGTGAGAGTAGGAGATCCAGCCTTGCTCCTAGAGAGCTGCTGCTGGATTTAAACTGCCAAGTCTGTGGGTCACAGTCCCGCACACAACCACTACACCAGCGGGACTCAGGTTCTAAGACCATTTTTTAAAAAAATTTTAAATCATCTGATTGGGAACTCTTACAGGTATCATAGCATTCCAAAGTTCAATCACATCAAGCAGTTTTGTACAATTTCTATCACAATCAGCTTCAAAACAGTTTCTTTCATCCTGAACTCCTTAATTTCAGTGCTCCTTTATGCCACCTCCCTTATCATACCACCCAGGAACCCTTATTTATTTATATTTTCCCAATAACAGTTTGGTTTTTGCCACACTTTACACAATCAAATATATCCCTTCACATACAATTCTGCTGTTCAATTCCATCACTGACCAATGCTATCCGCTCCCTATTTCCCTCTTATCCTGCTCTCTCTTCCAATATCCTCAGGGAACCATTACTCCTGTTACTATTTCTGAAGAGTTATCTATCTTGGCTTACATATACCAATGATCTTAAGTATACAAATGAACATACACAAATCTAAGATGATTACTGAAGTAAAATAAATAAAAATAATAATAGTAAGGGAGAAATATTAAAGAACTAGAGGATAGCTATGTGGTTCATCATGCTATAACTGCACTCTATATTGTTTATCAATTTGACCTGTCTAAGAATAACTGCCCAATGGTCTTTGTGTCTTCACTATGTCCACACCCATTCACACAGATTTGGCTACTTGTTTTTGAACTTCTGATAACTCTTCCTGTTGGCACCTCGTGATTACACATGCAGGTGTGCTACCTAAATGTGGGTTTGTTGCTTCCATGCTAGATGACCACTTGTCTAACTACAAGCCTTTAAGGCACCCAGATAGCTGTATCTTTTAGTAGCTGGGGACCTTCAGCTATATTTACCACATTTGCTTATGCACCGAGTTTGTCTTTAGCAATCTTTAAAACTATTTCTGCTAATCTGAAATAGTGATGCAATTTTGATCAAGTCAGTTTAGCCATCTCCAAAGATCACATTCCTCATTTATAACATGGGTGTTCCTCATGGGTGTGTTAGAAGAACTAATCCTTAAACTTCCTTTATGACCTTACACTTCTTATTCAGAAAGTTTTCTTGGTTACCAATAAGCTGCTCAGGTGACACTATTGTAAGCAAATGTGAGTGCAGCACCTTTCTGGGACCTGGCTGAGATCAAGTCTGGGGGCTCCAATAAAAAGAAACTCTTACAAAGCTGTGCTACCAAAATAGGGGGTACCCCAAAAATCCAGAAATTTTTTCAAAGCTATGTATTTAACTTAAAAAAAAACAACCATATCACCATCAAAGTATTCTCCACTACACCTCATACATCTGTCAGATCTGTGATTCAATTCTTGGAAACATTTTTTAAACTCATCTATTTGGATGGTTGACAGAAACTCCCTTGTTTTTTCTTCACTTCTATACTATCAAATCACTGTCCTTTCATGACCCCTTTCATTTGTGGAAACAAAAAGAAGTCACATGCAGTGAGATCAGGTGTGTGACACAAGAGAGATGTGTTGTATTTTGCCAAAAACTGGTGTATGCACATTATGTGGTGGCAAGACCAGTTCCCCATCTGCCACAAATGAGGATTTTTTTTGTGTGTCACACTGTTATGCTGTCTTTTCAGAACCTCTAAATAGAAAGCTTGATTAATAGTCTGGCCTGTTGGAAGGAATTCTAAATATCCTCTTCACATTAAAGAGAGAGATAGCATCGGGTTTGGGGGATAACCCCCTAATAGAAAACATTGTTCTTCTTAACAGTCACTTGGTAAGGTAAGAAATTTGGACAGAAAAAAAATCAGTTGTAAATGGAAAATTGGGGTTGACAGACAGAATATCTCCTTTACGCATTTAAAGACTTAGATCTGGATTATGAAGTCAGGCCGAAAAAAATGTCAAAGGTCTGGGAAATTTGCCTAAATATGGGCCTGTGAAAACTTCTATGACACCTCCTTGGAATACTGACAGAAACCACCACCAGAGAGTGGGTAGGTAGGCTCCTGTTGTCTGAATGGGAACAGGACTTGGCTTCCCAGTTCTGGCTCTGGAAGCTAGGCAGAGAGAGAGAGAGAGCACCCTGTGTGTGAAGAAAATGGTTCCAAAAAAGCCAGCGTCTCCCTTGAAGTCTTTTCCAGCTCACAGTGATAATACAGGTCAGAGGAGAACCCCTCCTGACTTTGGGGATCTGAGCGTATAGATCTTTCCAGGAACAGCTGGGTCCCTCTCCTGAGGAGCTGTGGCTGGTTCCAAGGGCCACCCTCACACTGCATAGTGCAATGAGTAACTCCCGACACCACCCTGGCTGCTGGAGGTGGACAGAGATGGGGCAAAGGGAGAAATGAAAAGCCCAGTGGCAGGAAGAAGAAACGTGTTAACTCTCATAGAAAGTGACTTTAAAGCTGTCATATGCAAACAGGGATAACTATATCTCAAATGCCAGTGTGGAATGTGCTCAAGCCAAGGCCTCGCTCCACCCATGGAGGGATTTTCCTAAAAGAAATTCCCCCAAAGCAGTGGCAGAGACACAGAAAGAAATAGCTCAGGGCAGAACAGCAGTGTCAGCATTTACATTAATATAATCCGAGGTCAACTACAGCCTTTATCTCAGTCTTTCCAAAGAGGGAGTTGGGAAGGCAGGCTCGGCAGGTACAGGGATATTATCTGACCCAGCCCTGTCATTCTGACCCTTCTGGAGGGAAAGGCCTCTTCGAGCAGTGAGGCTCAATTCTTGAAGCCTGGTGCAGGGTGGGTCTGGCGGGGCAACTCACAGGAGGACTCCTTATTCTGAGCTGCAGTTGACCTGGCTCTGGGCTTCGTCTGAGCTTCCTTCGCATTCCACTCTCCACTGGCTTCAAATGTTTCAGAAGTGAGATCGGGAATTTCCCTTCAACAGATCCTAGGACCTGAACTCCAGCAAGATTTCAGTGTTGCTTTATAATTGGCAGTAAGTCATCCATTTTTTGAGTCTCTGGGAGTTCCCTTTGTTCTCCAGCCCGGGCCTTCTCTCCACCAGGTGATCACTCTGCACCCTTGAGGTGCTCCACTTTGTGCAGCTGCGATAGTCCACTGGGCTCCAGGGAGTCTCTCTTGGGGGTGAGAGGAAGGTCCAGGCTCCCCACGCTGCTGCTCTGGCAGAAAGGAAAGCAGTGAGGATGATGTTTCTCCTGGAATGAGGTGCACTTCTGGAAGTTTCATATACGTCCACTGCTTTGCACCCTTGGTAATCTTATGCTTGTTCTTACAATTGGAGTGGGGACCCCAAGCAGGATTGTGCCGCTGCTGGGACAGAGATGCTTCAGGATGTGCTTGGTGCAGATTAGGGGTGAGGATCTCCAGTCCTCTGTGCCATATGCATCATTAATTCTACCTAACATCACCATCTTTTTGGGCTCACCAAAGAAAAGCAGCTCTAGAGATTCCATTCTGGGTGAGTTAATGAAATGTTTCAGCAAATATGCCAGGCTAATTTTTCTGTTTGAAATCTTGTATGGCCCACAAATGATATTATAACTATTCAGCTGGCCTTTGGTGGAAAAAAGGTTCCCTACCCCTGGTATAAAAACATTCATTGCCATCAATTTAATCCCGACTGTTAGGAAACTATAGGAGCCCTGGTGACCTAGTGATTATACATTGGGTTAGGGTCTGCATGGACAGGGGTTTGAAACCACCAGTGTACCTGAGAGAGAAAGGCTAGCCTTTCTACTTCCATAAAAGCTTATAGTCATGGAAACCCCAAGCATTGATTCACTATCAATGAGGCTTGTTTGTTTGTTGGCATAGAAAAAGGCAGAACTCTTCCTGGGAGGATTGCTGAGATTGTAACACTTTACAGGCATAGTAAACTTCTTCTTCTTTTTAAAATCTGGTGGCGCAGCTAGTGGTTTCAATCCACTGACCGTGACGCTAGCATCTCAACATGTACCCACTAGGCTACAAGACTACAGCGGCTGATGGAACACCAGTTGAAATGCTCCAACACAATGATGAAGCACTGGAAGCACTCACCAACCTATGCCAGGAAATTTGAAAGATAGTGATTTGGCTAATTGACAGTAAGACATCTGTATTTGTACCTGTCACACAAAAAAGTGACCCAATGCGATGGCAAGCTGCGGAATAATATCACTGTTATCATATAGAAATAAAATTTTACTGAAGAGGCAATAATTATAGCAGTACAATGACAGGGAGCTGCTTGAGCTTTAGGGCAGATTCAGAAAAGGACATTGACCAAGAGTTAGTGCTGATGTTGTCAGATGGATATTGGATGAAAGCAGAGAGTCCCAGAAAGATGTTTACTTGTATTTTATCGACTATAAAAAGGCACCCGACGGGATCATAATGAAGTACTGAAAGCCTTAAGAAGAATGGAAACTCCTACATCCTTCATGTGCTCATGCAGAACCTGTACATAACATAAGAGGCAGTTATGTGAACCAGAACCGAGGGAGTAATATTACATTGTTTGAAATTTGTACAGGTGTGCATCGGGATATTGATTCAGTCTACATGCTGAGCAGACAATCAAAGGAGCCAGATGATATGAAGAAGAATGAAGCATCAGGATCAGAGGAAAACTGATGACTAACCTGTGATAGGAAGATGACACGCCTTGTTTGCTTAAAGTGAGGAGGACTTGCATTTGCTGAGGAAGATCAAGGATTGCAGTCGTCAGTGTAGATTACAATTCAATGTAAACCCTCACAATTTGACCAATAGGCATCATGACAAATGGAGAAAGGATTGAAGCTCTCAAAGGTTTTTTCTTGCTTGGATCCCCAATGAATGCTGAGGAAAGCAGCAGCAAGAGCTCCAACAATGCATTGTATTGGGGGAAGCTGCTGCACAACACCTCGCTGAAGTGTGGAAAAGCTAAGATGTCACTTACGGACTTCAGTGCGCCTGGTCTCAAACAGGGTATTTTCATTGAAAAAGGAAGAGTAAACACGAATAAATGAATCTGAATGATGGTGCTAGTGCAGAATACGGAAAGAATTATGAAGCACCAAAGAACCAACAAGATGATTGTTGAAGGGCATTCAGAATAAATTGTAGAGGCAAGGACGGTGAGACATGATTTCAAATCCTTAGAACATGTTGCCAGGAAGGATCAGTCCCTGGAGAAGGATACACGCTTGGTAAAGCTGAAGGTCCGTGGAAAGAGGCAGACCCTCAGCAAGATGGGTGGACACAGGGGCTGCAGCCATGGGCTACAACATAAGAGCAATTGCGAGGATGTCGTGGCACTGGGGTGGTGCTTTGTCCTGATGTATGTAGGTTGGCTATGAGTTGGGCCTCAGTGGGCAGCGCCCAACAAGAATACTCTGTGGTGTCGATGAGGGCAGGAAGGTGGTGAAACCGTTGCATGGTCTCCTGCCCTGAGCTATGTACATGGGCAAAAAGAAGAGCCCTCAGGCCAATGTGTCAAAAGTAGGCTAGGGGGAGGGTTTCATGCTAGTAGACGAAAGAGATATTTTAGAATGCAAGACAGCTTCCTAACACCTTCTTATGGCAGTACCTGCAAACATGCTCCATTTTTACAGTGAAACCTCTATCAGCTACCACCTGCCTGTGCAGTAGCACAACCAGCTGGAAGCATCCACCAAAGAACTGGAGTGGACATGAGGAGGAGAGCCGCTCCCTCAGGACAAATGAAACAGATTTGATGCTTCAGAAACGCCTCCATGAGGCATCAACCTGCTGGTCCCACAGCTCCCTCTCTCTTCCTGTTTCCTGCCTTCTCAGTGAGAGGTGTGCCACTCATTCATTCATCTCACGCATATGTATCGGAACTTCTGTTATACACAAGACATCCTGCAGTGTGCTGAGAATCTAGGTAGAGAAGACACAGGCCCTTATTCTGCTGAGGTATATAAAGTTTCTTATTCACTTTAAAAATGGTATTATCTTTATTTGTTAAAATTTTAAATGCCTTTTAAAAGGGTGGTCACACTTGCTGCTAGTATTTTTGTTAGGGGGCCACCAGTTTCACCTTGTTTTAATGTAGAGTTTAAAGTAAAGTGACCAGACATCTTGCTTTTGGCGGGACAGTCCTGATTTTAAACGATTTTTCCCACATCCCCCAACATTTTTAAAAAGTCCTGATTTTTGGAAAGAATGCACAAACTAGGGAATGTTGGGAGAATGGATTGGGAATATACCCCCTCTTTTTCCGCCCCCTTCCCTAGTCAATGGTGTCCTGCTTTACCAATGTTAAAATCTGGTCACTTGAGTTTTAGGTCTTACTAGACTAGATTTATGCTTGCCTCCAACATTCCATGCAGCTCAACCTGTCTAATTTTAACATATGTCTGTTGGAGGTCATTAGTGTAACTTGTACAATGCTGTCATGGTGTGACAGCCATATGAATTTTGGATTCATGCATTCAACCAGCTGGGATTTTGTTTGGAAATACTAAGGTAAGTAGATGCAGTGTGAATTTGTCCGTGACCAGTATAGTCAGTAACTTAAATGTGACTTGGGTTCTACAAGGTGAAACTTGCTCAAATAGCTGATTTTCTTTTGTAACTGAAGAATTAAACAAAAATATATGAAGTTGGAAGAGATAGATGCGATTGGTTTTATTTTGTCAATTTTTAACAGGTGTGTCATTTTATGTATGTTCCTCATGCTTACAAAAGAATCCCCCTCTTCCCTACCCCCCCCCCCAAAAGGGGGGAAGACACTTGCCCTAAGGAGAGAGAATAGAAAACAAACAAGTGTTGTGATGAAATAAACAGGTTGATGAAGGTAATGTAGTGTCACTGGCATGTGAGGGGGAGCTAATCTAGACAAGCTGATCAGGGGAAATGACAGCATTTGACCTGGGACCTCAGAGATGAAAATAAAGCAGCAAAGAAGTGAGGGAAAGTTCTCGGGAGCAGCAAATACAGCAGTTCTGAGAGGGGAAAGAACTTCGTTTGTGGGAGGGCAGGAAACATGCCCATGACTGTTGTCCATGGGGAGAGCCTGTAGCATCAGAGATGTGTCGTGGTGGACCCTCGGGGGTGGTTCACTAAGAAGCCACGGGATGTTTCATGGTGGGAGTTGTCAGCTCCCACCTAGTCAGCCCCTGATTTTTGGCTGTCGCAAGAACAACAGGAGCAGACCATGATGGTCGATAGGGCTTTTCACTGGCTGATTTTCAGAAGTAGATCGCTAAGTCTTTTTACCTAGTCCCTCTTAGTCTGGAAGCACCTCTGAAACCTGTTCAGCATCATAGCAGCATACCAGCCTCCACTCACAGGTGGGTGGTGGTTGCACATGATATGCAATAGCCAGGAATTGAATGTAGGCCTTGCACGTGGAAGGCAAGCAATCTGGCACTGAACCACCAACCACTATCCTCTCATTGCAGGACAGTGACTCAAGATAAGTGACACAAACCAGGATCACAGAGGTATCTATGGGGCAGGAGACTTTCTTGTGGGTTGAGAGTAGAGAATGATTGTGAGAGATGAAGGAATCTCTCTGTCAGCCTCATTATTAGCTAGGACCATAGCAACTGAGGGCTGAATCAAGGTTTGAAGAAACAGGCATAGTTCCCCAAAGAAACGCCATCCAGATCTCATCTCCCAGTTTCCAATGAGCTCATTGCACCTGATTTCTCTCAGTGACCATTGTCTTTTCTGATGGGGGCATGTCACTATATTTCAGTGCTATTTTTTTTTTTATTAACCACCTAGCATCCCTTGCTGCCATCTTTGGACAAATTTCCACTCCTCAAGTTGCTGTCATCTGCTGTGCAGTTGCTAAAAAGGCTCTTCAGACTAGGACTGGGCATGTTATCTCACGCCTACACAAATCTCATTTGTCAAGAAACCCCAGAGCAGAGGGCATGTGAAAGCAATTAGTAGCTGTCTGGTGGAGAGCGTCTTTCAGTGCTTTCCTGTTAGGCTGTTCTTGTCTTGTCTGTTTTTCAGTGGCCGCGACCAAATCACCTCTACTTTCCTTCTAACAGCAAAATGTCCTAGAGTTACCTCAACAATTGTTGTGTCCCTCTCATCTATGTCCATCCTGCACTCACAGGAGCAGTTCTACCCTGCCCTACATTGTCATTATGACTTGAAATCACTCAACAACAGTGAGTTTTATTCTATTTTCCCCCCTCAATCTGATTCAGTATGATTGTGGATCTTAACCTCAACATTTATGCTTGATAATGACCATTGCAAGAAGTTTTACAGTGTTTGAACTTGAGCTTTCTTAACCTCAGTTATGGTTATCCCTCAACCCTCATCTCGACCACTATGGAATTTATGGTTAGTCCCAGATACTGACCCTTGATGCCTGTTCAGAAGGGTTTGGAGACTTCTGTGGAAACACCCTCTGTTTTAAGTCACCCAAAACCTGGAATCCAACTCTCAGATCTAAGGTTACTTTTGTCATTTTTTTCAGGAACCTAAAAATGTCATCACAAAAATTATACTCATAGATATCCCCAATTCCTAGAATTCCCAAAACAAACAGGAAAATTTATCTGTAACTTATATTTCACATATCTGTAAAGAATATTTGAGGACCTATAGATTTTGAAGGTAACACCAATTCTTCACAGTTGCTTCTCAGGCAATACCAACTGCTTTATAAAGCATATTCCAATAAGCCAGAGAGAATGAGTAAGGTAAGTGCCCCATCTGGGTCCCCAGTAAAGCATCTAAAAGCTTTCTGTTCTCCCCTCAGCCTTCAGGACATCCTACCGTCAGAAGTGCTGAGACCTGAAGCAGGCACTGGACTGAGTGGTGGTTTGATGTTGTCATTGATTGCCATGGAACTCTTACTCGTGACTCCTGCTTAGGAGAACTTCTTCTAGGCACAACAGAATGGACAACTGTCTAGTCCAAAATTATCTCCATGATCACTGATATATGAGTCCATTGTGGCAGCCACTGTGTATTTTGAGTGCCTTCAATACTAAAGGGTTCCTCTTCACACACTGCATTGGACAAAATTGCGTGGGGGTCAATAGGGTTTTCATTGATTAATACTTGAAAGTAAATCTCTAGGCCTTTCTTTTAGGCCATCTTTGTCTAGAAGTGCTGCTAAAACCTGCCCACCATGTGTAACCCTGCTGGTAATTGAAAGACCAGTGACAAACTTCTAGTAATCAATGAAAAACTGATAGATGGTTAGTGAACTTTTTTCTTGTTACCCGAAAAAGTCCAACTAATAATCTGACTATAAAGAATCAGATTCAGCAGGAGAAAGCATGACTCTTGCAATAATTACATAATTTCATGTCAACTTAATAAGCAAGTGTAGGGGTACGGTCTAGGCTGTCAATCAGTCCACAGCATGATGATACCTCCTTGTGGGTGTGTCCTTCTCATGAAGATTCTGGGAACTTCCTCTCTCTCTCTTCCTGGAAGTAGGCCACACTCTTGCTGCTCCACTTTCCTATTGGAACCAGTGCTGAGATGCTTTCACTGACATTGGAGCCACAAAATTTCCCACCCACCAGCCTGGGATCTCCTAGCATTCAACATCATTGTATGTGCTGTGTGAGTTTGAAGAGGAATTTATGAACTAGTATTGGACAGATGGGCTAATGTAAAACTTATGGACTTGATCTGGACTGAGCTGGCATGTTTTCTATGTAAACAGTTTCTCATTGATATAGATCTCTCTCTCTTATACACATATGAGTGTTTCTGGATTTGTTTCTTTAGTCAACCCAATCTTACACAACTGTCTTATTTTTTTTGCAAGGCCAGAAACCAAGTCACTAAATAGTTGAGAGATTATTTTTTCTCTGGTTGGAGAAAAGACAGATATGATAATCCAATGAAATTAGTTATTTTCTCCTCATCACATTTGAGCCAATGTGATGCATAAAGGCAGAAGGGAAAGGACCCTGATCTGAGAACAATGAGACTTGGATTATGTATCTTGCGAAAACAATGGGTCAGTGTAGGCCTCTGTTCATGAGACCTCTCTGTGAAAGACAAAAGCAGGAACTGGAAAGTTTCCCAGAAGATTCATCCATGGGACTAACTTAAAGACGAGTCTCACTCCAAACAGAGATTAACACAAATAATAAATTTGTGATGTCCTAAATGTTTTAAATCATTATCTTATTCTATAAAAATGTGCGTCCACCTTCTCTTGTGAGACATATCTACTTAGTAATCATCCATCATACCCACACTTTTGTGCCTCCCACCTCCACCCCCACTCTTCAGCCAGATCAAAGGTTCTGAACACTTAGTGGGCTACCTTACTCACCTGTAACCAATCATTTTTTGTGAAGCAGTCAAGAAGTTGTGTGGAGATATGACCGCCTTAATCTGATCATAACCTTGACATGATTTGGGGTGTAGTCTACTCAGTATAAATTGACAGTGTGTAGAATACAACAGACTTCCATTGATGGATTTGGGTCCTGTATCTGGATTGATAACTTCCTGTTGTGTCATCAGTCAATCCTAGAAGTCATCAGAAGACAGCTGACCTTGGATTCATTTGGCTGAGATTAGATTCATTCGACTCTGTAGCCATCAGCAGGATCTTCCTGCTGCTTCTTCTTGCCTCCTGTCAAGTTCAAACATAGTGTGGTTGACTCCATGATTGGTTATGAACTCATTCATGGAGTTAACCACACTATGTTGAAATTTATCATGGGAGAATCCTAGCTCTCTGAAGTTGACATAAAACTGAACTATAAAATGTATCACACAAATATCGTGGACAGGACCCCAAGGCCTAGAACATGCTTGGGGAGAGTGGACTTTGTGCAAAACCTCCAGGCCAGTCACCCCACTTCCAGATGGCCTGAGAAACCCCCGGGGCAGTTGACACAATAAAAACTTATTGCTTGAGTAGTAATATTACCACATAACTAGCTGTAGAACTAGCTAGATAACTAGCTAAGTGGCTGGGAGAAAATGATTTCATCACCCAGAAACTGAGAATCACTTATAAAATCACAGCCGTGGTTTCAATAATGACTAGTGAACTACATACTTTGTTAAGATTTAGGATAAGAAGGAATACAAGTTTTATGTGAGGTGTAAGTATTCAAAGGAAGTCTAGTTCAGAACTCCCTAAGATATTTCTTCATTGATCCTAGTAAGTACACTTTGGAGTCTTCATAATGATGTCTAACTAATCCAGTCACCTTTTCCCTTTCTGAATAATGGGTGCCATGAACCCAAGGCAAACATTCTGCCATTGAGTTAATTCTGACTCAGAGTTCAAAGTATTAAAAACCGAGGAACCAGTGGGAACAATCGGTGGTCTGCAAACGGTGGGGAGGTGA
The DNA here is from genome assembly GCA_004026705.1 of Nesogale talazaci. Classification (NCBI taxonomy): domain Eukaryota; kingdom Metazoa; phylum Chordata; class Mammalia; order Afrosoricida; family Tenrecidae; genus Nesogale; species Nesogale talazaci. Next base: position 28,682 of record PVJH01011868.1, on the reverse strand, counting down.
AGGGGGGAGGCCCAGTAGGGCCAAAGTAAATGTAATGTAGCAGAGAGAAGTTGTGAAACTCAAATGAAGACTGACCACAAAAGAGGGATGGGAGGAAGGCAGAAGGAAATAGAGGCAAAGGAATGAGCAGGAAAAGAGCACAAGAAGGCAAAGAGGTCTAAACACAAGCATCTATGGGTGTAATAATAATTATGACAAGTTGGGAATAAATTCAGGAACATATAGTTATAGGCTTAGTACTAAGGCAGCAGCTGGACATTGGGCCCCCACCCAGTCACTCCCTCAGAGCAAGCACATTTTGTTCTATGAATCTGGGCATGATGCTCACCAGCCCAATATGATCACTGAAGTCAAATAGGTGCATACATGAATGTGGTGAAGAAAACGGATGGCACCCAGATATCAAAAGATAGACAGTCTGGAGGCTCAAAGTCTGAAGATAAACAGCCAACTAGCCAAGAAGTACCCAAGTCCACACGGAAGAAGCTCACCAGCCTGTGGGGCCAAGAGGAGTCAAAAGGATCAGACCTCAGGCAGCAAACAGGGAAAAACCAATATTGCTGTCTATGCACTTTCCTGAGATGATCAGTGAGGACGAGTGGGGACAAGAGAAAGAGTGGTGAAGATGGCTAATGGTAGGCGGCTATCAAAGCATAATGCCTGAGGCTTCAAAGGCCCGAGGATAAGGAAACAGTGCAACAAGGCCTACCACAGAAGAAGCACACCAGCCTGTGCGACCATGAGGAGTGGAAAGAACCAGGCTATCAGACATCAAAGAACAAAAAACATATCGTTAAGTGCCCACCCTCCTGTCATGATCGCTGAAGACAAAGGGGTGCCGAGGCAGACAGAGCTGAGGAAACTGATGGCGCCCAGTCACCAAACAATAAAGCAGCTGGGATCTTAAAGGCTAGAAGGTGAACAGGTGGCCATCCAGTGCAGAAACAGCAAAGCCCACATAGAAGAAGCGCATCCACTTGTGTGATCACGAGGGGCTGAAGGGAGCAGACATCAAACATCAAAGAACAAGGATTAAATCAGTAAGAATGAGGGGGAGAGCAGGGTGGGGACCGAAAGCCCACTTGTGGGCAATTGGACACCCCCTTACAGGGGAGTCATGGGGGAGAGATGGGCCAGTGAGGTAGCAATGAAGCATAAAACCTCCCTCTATTTCCTGAAGGTTTCCTCCCCCCAACCATCGCAGCCCCAAATCTGCCCTGCATTTCCAGCTGGACTGGAGGAGGTGCAGTTGTGGAGGTGGGAACTGGAAAGGAGGGAACTCGGGGTGGATGGATCCCTGGGGGTCAGTGGTGGGAGTGAAGTTGCTGGATGGGTGGAGGGAGGGTGGAGTGGAGAGAGGAAGCCAGCTGTGGGCATCTGCGGACTGTCTCCTATCTGGAGGACAGACGTAGGGGGAGATGTCAGGTAGTGTAAGGTATGACAAAACAATAATCATTGCATAGTAATGAGGACTGGGGGGAGGGGGAAAGGTTGGAGGAGAAAGGAAGGGGGCCCATATCAAGGGCCCAAGTGGAGGGGCAGATGTTGGGAGAATGTTGATGAGGACAGGCAAGTGGGGGTGCTTGGCACAGTGTATGTAACTATGTATTGAACTAAGTATGATGGAAAGCGATGTATGAGCACCCAATAAAATGATGAATTAAAAAAAAATGAGGACTGCTAAAATTAAAGGAGCCCTGATAACACTATGCGTTAGGCATTAGCAAGCATTGGGCAATTCAAACAAACCAAGGAAGCAAGACTCAGCTGCCTGCTCCCATGACGATTTGCAGTCTCAGAAACCCTATGGAGGGAATACCGTGAGTCACAATGGACTTGGTGGCAGTTGGTTTGGCTCGAATTAAAAGGAGCCCTACTGGTGCAGTGGTTAAACCCTCTACTGCTAATGGAAAATGCAGCATTCAGCCTCACCAGCTGTTCTGAGATAGAAAGATGGGACAGTCTGCCCTTGTAAAGATTAAATCCCCCCAAACAAACTCATTACCATCCAATCAGTTCCGATCATCGTGACCCTGCAGATTTCTGAGGCTATCAATCTCAACTTTCTATCTCGGAGCAGCTGATGGGTTTGACTGTCAACCTTCCAGTTAGCCGCCCAGTGCTGAATCAACAGTGCCCCGCAGGGAAGTCCTACGTCGTCCTGGGTAGTAGTTTTGAGTGGGAGCCAACTTGACAGCAATAGGTTTGGGGATTTGGATTTTTAAAAAGAAGCAAAAGTAGAGTGGGAAGGATGACAATAAAGAAGAAGCAGAAGGAGGAGGAGGAGTGAAATTTCAGTATAAGATTAACAAATTTAAATTGTGAGACAATCTACTTGGGTAGCACCTGATATTTTCTAGCAATGATGGTTATATGAAAGACAAATATTATTATTTTGGAAACTCTGTCTACATAAGGATATAATCTAAAACTCCTTTAGTTCAATGTGGATATAAGATCTTTTATTTCTTTTTTCATCTTAACACTACCTAATTCAGTCTTCTAAATATAGTCAGCATTCAATAAAAATTTCATTATTGACTGAATCTAGGTAGTCAGGGGGGAGAAATGACTTTGTTACTTGTTTGGACATGTCTCTCTGATTAAATGCCACTTTTGCCTGACTGGCTAATCAGTCAGGAAACTAAACTTGGTGCACATTTGATCTCTCCCCTTGAAGAAGGTCAGGGACTGAAAATAAGATCCGGAGTGATCACCCGAGAAGGGTCCATCAGGAAGATTGAATGTCCTCATGCCCATCTTTCCCCTTAGAGCTTGTTCTCACAGATGCAGCCTCTCAAGAGTGGCACCGATACATTCATTCCTCATTTTCAATTCTGCAATTTCAAAATCAATCCATAGAAAATGTGGTGTGGCTGTGGGTGGTGGCGGCTGCTTTTCACCTTGTGTGCTCCCGTCGTTTCTTTGAAGTGGTTAAAGCAGAAAATGGAATTTTGACCCTTGTAGTTGTCTTTTGAAAATTCTCACCCTTCTTTCACTATTTAAAATATCCCACAAATAATAAATAGTGCTAACATTGCGAGTTTCTCTAATCTTAGAAACAACATCTGCTTTCCAGACTTTCACTTCCTTCTCTCACTGAATCCTATTTCAAATCTTGTTTACTCTCTCCTGAGTGATTACATATTGGTACTTAGGATGCAGAGAAGAAGCCATATGGTTTCTGAGTCAAAAGATTGCTGTTGGGGAGAAGAACATGCAAGCCCGTGTCATGCTCCGTGGCTTCGCTCAGGGGAGTCGCACTAGGAAAGCAGCAGAAGTGTCAGTTTCATAGGGAAATGAGCGTATTGGTGGTGCTTGCATTCTCCAGTTCTTTTGTTTGGCGTTTCTCTATGATGCAGACATATGTCATAGAAGCATTGTCTCTGAAACACAAAACTGTTCAACCAATTCCAATTCACTGGGGCCTGATAGGAGAGAGTAGGACTGCCCCATAGGGTACCTAAGGCTGTTAGCCTTCTAGAGAGAGCCTGGTGGTGAAAGAATAACCTGTTAACCCAAAGGTTGGCAGTGTGAACCCACCAGCTGGTTTACAGGAGAACGATGTGGCAGACTACATCTGGAAAGGTCGACAGGTTTGGAAACCCTCAGGGTCAGGTCTATAAAGTTGTATGAGTCGGAATCAGCTCCATAGCAGTGGAATATATGTGTGTGTGTATGTATATGTGTATGTGTATATATACATATATGTGTGTATATGTGTGTATATGCATATATATGACTATATTTTACAGGGTCATCAGACTGCTCTCCTTTCTTCACCGAAACATTGGTGGATGGGAACTGCTAGTAGGTGAGCATTGAGCCATGGTGCCACCAGGCTTCCTCATTGACTTTATAAGCCATAACCCAAATCTGCTCCTATAGAGACATTTCTGATTAATAGTGACCAACATGGGTTGTCTGCACCTGTAACCTCTTATGGGAGCAGAAAGCCTCATCTGTCTTCCACAGAGTGGCTGGCCAGTTTAAACCACTGATGTTGCAGTTAACAGCCCAATGCAAGACGCATTTGCTTATTATAGTAAGGTAAGAAATGTGATTTCTTCCTCCCTCCCTCCGTCCTTCCCTCTTAGTTTGCTGTGGTCCTGGTACAAAGCCTTGAGGACAACATTCCTGCTTAGAGCAGCCAATACAGAGAGAGGAGTGGCCGCACCACGAGACACGACACCCATGCACTGACCCATGCTAATGGGACAGCATTGGAGATAGTGCATGCAAGCATTGTGTCCAGTCTGGCCCACTCACACCAGAGCAAAATACAAAAGGAGCACAACAGAGCAGCAAGGGAAGCAAAGCAATGAAGTCCCTGAGGAATCCTGACAATAGCCTTCAGAATTGGTGGACAGGGTCTGGCACTTCACTAGCGTCAATCGGAAATAAGCAGAAGGGTCTGCAAACAGACCTGGAACAATTTATAGGCTTTTTTTCTTTTCATTTATTTCCTCATGTATATCCATATAAGATAGGCAGGATAACCAATCCCAAAGAGAAAATACCATATATACTTGAGTGTAAGCCAACCCAAATATAAGCCAATGCACCTGATTTTACCACAAAAAAACTGGGAAAACTTTTTGACTTGAGTATAAGCCTAGGGTGGGTAATGCAGTAGCTACTGGTAAATTTCAAACAAAAATAGATATCAATAAAATTACATTAATTGAGGTATCAGTAGGTTAAATGCTTTTGAATATTTATTTCAAAGAAAAACAATAAACTAGGTCTATAAGTGGAAAAGACAGTCAACAAAAATAATAGGGTATCAGCAAAAAGTTTAAAAACACAAAAATCTTCGCTCAATCAGCAACCAAGGTAAAACACAAGCATTAAAAAATCTTCCAAAACTGCATTCCTCATCATCACCTGTATGTCCAAACAGAACTTGAGCTTCAGCTGGTGTGAAGTTATCAGCAGAGACGATGTCATCATCATTGAGTTCGCAGCCATCACCATCACTGCTGTTGCTCTCGTACAAATTGCTGTCTTCACTGCCATCCCTTCCATTACTAAGGCCACAATTCTTTTTTTTTTATTTTTTTTTCACAATTCTTGAATATGTGGTGTGCCGGGTCCTCTGGAATCTCTTCCCAAGCATCATGAACCCACTTTGCTATCAATTCTCTGTCAGGCTCCATCAGTTCCCAACATTTGTCACTCGGACTTGACCAGATGACATCCATTCATGCCACATCTTTCACACACAGTCTTCAAAAGGTTTATTTAAACACACACCTAGGGGCTGCAATACAGATGTAAACCCACCTGGAATAATGGCCAAAGTAACTTGAGAAGACTTTGCCATTTTTTAAAATGTCATCATATATGTGGTCTCTGAACATATCCCCAAATAGCAAAGATGGTTTTTCTTTAAGGCCACTCCTGGTCGTCCATGACAAATTTCTTCCAGCCATTTTGGTGGGGGCGGGGGGTGTGTTCCGTCTTCATCCATCCAGCTTTTAATATGTACACACTGTAATTTGTGGTGAGAATTTAACCTTTTAAGGCAAGATCTTTCTTTGGAAAAATAATGACAGACCGCAGCTTAGTTCCATTAGTCAAACATGACACACGATGGTGAAATGTTTTTTTGTTTTTTTTAAATTTCTTCTGGTTCTGCATAAAATAGGTAGTTGTGTCTCCCAAACTTGCCACAGTTCTGCTGCTTGGAACACCAAAGGTCATCAGTGTCTCATCCATATTCCCAGTATCTCCCAGGTCACAGTAATGGATTCGTCTTTGTTTCATATGAATGAATGGAAGGACATCACTTTTGTTATCAAGGTCTTTTGGTATCTTCTGTGAAATTTTTGTTCTTTGCCACAAACACAGCATAAACCTATTCTTGAAGTGAGTACACTATCCCGCTGATGCAACAAAATTTCTAATGCCTGGTCCTTTAAATTTGTCACCTTTAGTCATTTGAAGGGCACATAAGCAAATTCCCGTGTGTGTTGTGCAGTAACCATTTGATGACACTCCATAACCCATTTATGCAATTCAATCTCTAGAGCACCATATGAAGTCAATAAACCATGTCAAGATTTTTTGCCTTTGGAATCTTTTCCAAGTCATCTTTCATTTGATGCCATTCCCTTGCTTGCTTTTTGTCAACAAAAAATTCCCTGCTTGCAGTACCATGATCGCTTTCTCCTGCTCTTGACACAACCCTAAGCTTGGAACCAGCTTTGTATGACCTGCGATTTTGTTTTGGTCCAGGATTAGAAGTACTGGGAACCATTTCTAACAGGATAAAAAAAAAAGACTTTGAAAAAGAATGCTGTACCATAGCAATTGATTTCTCAAAATATACTGCAAGCCCTATTCTAAAAATAAGCCCTAGTTATAATTCTTAAAAGAAATCAATTTACAGTAAAAGCAGTGGTGTCCAGATATATACAAAGAAGTAAAATCAATTGGCAATAGACTGCAGCAAGACAGATAGACTTCACCACAGAAAACAGATACCCCCTAAAAGAATCGCTCAAAAGACACCATGAGATCCAGAACATGCTGGATCAAGGGAGCTGACAGTAATTCAGGGTTTGGAGAGTTTGGTTTGATAATATTCCAGGATGTGATGGCATGACTATTACTATATATACTGCCTACCACATGTATACAACACAGCTTACATAGTATGAGTTCTAACTCAGGCTGATGATATTTCAGAATGTGATGACACGACTGTTTGCATAGAACAGCCTCCGGTGTAAGGGCTCATAATATACAAGCCAGGTTGTATACGCACTGTGCTACTGCATACGCAGCATTTTACCACATATGTATGAGAAGTGCCAATGCAAGACATGCAGTAACACAGTGCGAGCACAACGCAGCAGGTACATTATGAGTCCCAACACAGGCTGCTCTATGCAAGCCTAGTCAGCACTTTGTCCAGATAGGAGTTAATAAAAAATAAATAAAATGTAGCAGACTAAGTATTGTAGAGAAACGTACTGTACATCCAAGACCAGAGATCTACTGGTACTTGTATTCAGCAACACTTAGGCAAAGCGAGGGGGCGTGACCGAGCACAGGTAAGACTGTAAAGGCTACGTCATTGGTCACAACCCTGGAAAGGAGCGGGAGAAGGTGAACAGCTGCATCTGACATTCATCTGACAAGGATGGGTTGCGTCCCAAGTACCAGCACCCCGAAGTGGGAAGGTTCTTACCCAGTATGGCATGGACAACACAGAGGCTGCCGGTGTGCAGGAAAAATGAAGAGCAGTGATATCAGCAGCCATCAGACCACCCACAGAGGCTCTAGGCTTCCACAGATGAGTGGGAGAGACCGGAGAACACCCGCACTGCACCGGAGAACAGACAAGTAGGACCCTCAGTTGGGTATAAGTCAAGGGAGCCTTTTTCAGCATTAAAAACTCGGCTTTACACAAGTATATATGGTAACGGGATGACGCCTCTGGGAGGACATGGAAAGAGGATGTAGTGGAAAAAAAGGAAGAGAAGGGGGCTCAACAAACCCAGGAAAAGGGAACAGTAAGAGATCTTAAATAGATGGTGAGGAGGACATAGAATGCCTGGTGGGGGATGATCAAGTGCAATGTAGCCAAGAGAAGGTACTGAGAGCTGAATGAAGGTCAATCATGAAAGTGGGACAGGAGAAAAGTAAAGCAGAAATAGAGGAAAGAACCAGGAGACAAAGACAGCTACAAAAATATAAATATAGGCATGAACATATGTAAATACATCAATATATAATGATGGGGATATAGGTCTGTGTACATATATGTGTTAATACAAGAACATTTTGTTCTACTAATCTGGCATTCTGTGGTGCTCACGTTCTCAACACATTGATGCCGAGGTAAAAATGATTACATAAACAAATGTGGTAAAGAAAACTGATGATGGCCAGCTATCAAAAGAAGATAGCATCTGGGGACTTAAAGGCTTGAAGTTAAACACGTGGCCTCTATCTGAGGAGCAAAAAGCCCACATGGCAGAAGCACACCAGCCTACGTGATCATGAAGTATCGACAGGATCAGGTATCAGACATCAGAAGACCTCAAAAAACCAATATACTGATACAAATGATGGGGTCAGAGAGGAGACCCAGAGCCTCTCTGTAGACAAGTGGACATCCCCTTACAGAAAGGTCCTAGGGAAGGAACAAGGCAGCCAGGGTGCAGCATAGCACCAACGGAACATACATTCCTCTAGTTCTTTAATGCTTCATCCCTCCCACTACTATGATAACAGTTCTGCCTTACAAATCCGGCTAGACCAGAGCATGTACACTGGTACAGACAAGAGCTCTCAGCACACAGAATCCAGGACAGATAAACCCCTCAGGAACAGTAAAGTGAGTAGAAATACCACAAGGGTAGGGGAAGGTGGGGAAGTAAAGGGAAGAAACAGGAAACTAACTACAGTGATTAGCATGCAACCAGGAGGGTTAACAACAGAAATGTGGGTGAAGGGAGACAACAGACAGTGTAAGATATAAAAAAATAATAATTTATGTTAACAGGGATATGGGTGGGAGGTTGAGGGAAAGCAAAAAAAAGAGCTAATACCAAGGGCTCAAGCAAAAAGAAAGTGTTTTGAAAATGATGATGGCAACATATATATACCAATGTGTTTAATACAATTGATGTATGGTTGTTATAAGAGCTGTAAGAGCCCCTAATAAAATGATTTATTAAGAATAAAAAAGAAGAAGAAATGTTATTTCCCCCTGGAGCTGAGTCTGAGGGTATGCAGTCTAAGAAGATTTGCTTATAAAGCCATCATCATCCCAACCCTATCTCTATAATATGAATTCAGTTAGATAAATTCAGCCCCTCAATAAAACTTGTTGCAAAAGATGAAATTACCTGGATGGCAGTTTCTCTTCATTTCTTCTTCCATATCTACAGACTTCTCTCCCAACTTTGTATCAATTAAGCTCCAGATACTTGCAACAGACTTTGCAGCTACTTATGCAGTCCATGGACCTCCGTCTGGGAATGAAGCAGATATTTCAGCTGAAGCAAATTCTTCTTCTCCACCATGGCATAAGGTTTTGCTAGCAGCTGTGGTCTGCTTCCTCAGAGGTGTCAAACAAGCTCAGACTACCACTGAGCCCATTATCCCCCTGAGCAGTGCTGAGAAACCCCAGTCAACAGGAAGTGAATGAATTCTAGGAACTGGCAGGCCAACCAACATGGAATTAGGAACTGTTGACAGAGTTTCTGGCAAATCTCCCTCCCGTTCAACCACAGCTGCGGTGGGAAATGGGTTGTAAGCTTGCAGAGGGGGAATCATAGAGATAGCTACTGGTGGTTAGAGATGTCCAGAGATGCAGCGCCTACTCTCGGTGCCTCATGTGTACCAGAAAAGCACTGTGTTCTGTAGGTTTCTCTGGCTGGTTTTGGGGGTAAGCAAACGAGAGGGTTAAGGATTTTCACCACCCAGGGCCTCTGTTCCAGACATTAAAAAACAAACAGCTACCAACAAATCAATTCAGGCTTATGGTGCCCCCACATGTTCAGAGCAGAGCTATGCTTCGTGGAGTTTCCAACAATTGTGACCTTTTGGAAGCAGCTCTCCAGGCCTTTCTTCCAAGGCACTGAGAGATACATTTGAACCTTTGGGTTAGTAGACTAGCTCTAACTGTTTGCACCAGCCAGAGACACCTGTTCTAAACCACAGATAACTCCATCTTCCAGTCTTGTGTTCTAGCAGGGCAAGGAGCCTTCTCATGAGCATCACCCCTCCAGCTCTGAGAAGCTCTGACTCTGTCCCAACTCAAAAAGCCGGGCTGGATTCCTCTTTCCATCTTTTTCTCTGCTCTCAGGCACAAGCTCCAGTCATGGATGTAGCAGTGATACACAGGCTGCAAATTACTGCATTCTTCCCCAAACAAGCATGAGTTGAAGTCAGTTTCTAGCGCTGGGTTTTAGAGTGCCAGACATGTCTTTCATAGTTCTCTGAAGTGTTGACAGAAGCAAACTGAACTTCAGCTTCTCATTTATCCCCCTCAGATGCTTAAAATTCCAGTGCACCATGAGATCCTAGAATGACTCTGAGACAAAGTTTCGACAAAAATTGAATGATTAAAAAGCAATGCCTGAGGCATATACCACATAATAAAGCTGTCACAAAACAGCCTCAGATTGCACAAGAAGAAGAAAACTGTCTTGCATGAAGGCATGTTTTCCTGCATTTTAAAAGACTCCTTACATGTTCTTCCCATATTCTGAAATTAAATATGTTGTTCCATTTAGATGACTTCTGAATATTAACCATCAGTTGGGATGTGACCCCAGGGCAAATTCATGGCACTACTTTTGTTATGTTTTGTTCTCCCAGGTCCTCACAGAAAAGACATTAGCTCAAGCCTTTAAAAAATGACTACAATTAAGAAATGTCAGTCCCTTCCTTCTTCATGAGGACAATAACAGAAGGCCATGTGATCATTTCTATCTAGCCCCGTGAGTACCTCTCATGGGCGTCATGATCAGGAGGCTGCTTCCGGAGCCTTGGATCACAGCAAGGTCCTTAGTGGATGATAAAGATGGCTACCATTATCAGTGTTCAACAGCAGGACAAGTATCCACAAACCAGTTGCCATCACCCTAACCTAACAGAACTCACTGCCATCAAGCATAATGACCCGATAGGTCAGAGTAGAGCCCTATGCATTTTCAATGACAATAACTTTTTACAGGAGTAGAAAACCCCCTTTTCTACCGAGGAGTGACTGGTGGTTTTGAACCACTGAGCTTGTAATTATTAGCCCAAAATGTAACCACTGCACCACGGGCTCCTGTTGCCATCAAGGCGACTACAACATGGCAACCCCATGGGCATCAGATTGGAACTGTTGCCTATAGGGTCTTTGGTGACTGATTCTGGGGGAAGTGTCTCAACATATCTTTTCTCTAAGGAATCTCTGGATGAATGCAAGTGTCCAACCTTTGCTAGCAGCTAAGCATATGAGCCGCCCAAGGACACCTACATTGCTCCACAGGAGGGATGACAATGTTCACCAGATTGGTCTATGATCTAGTGTGTCCACTTCACATCTGCCAGGACTGGGTTGGTGGCATCTTGCACAGGTTTAAGATAAATTTGAAACAATCTAGTTTTGTTAGCATCTTGATAATGGTGAGCTATTTCTTGAGTCAAGATAATTTTGCCACGTCACTATGAGTGGCAATTATGTTGCTATTCAAGCACTTCTCATTGCTCCAAGATCAACTCATGTGTTTGTCCTGAATGACTAGAAAAAAAAACCAGGAACATTAATGTATGTATAAGAAAGAGCTTTATATCAAAGAGTAATTATACATTAAGAAAACATCCCAGCCCAGTCCAGATCAAGTCCATTAGCCCATATGTCTGAGACCAGTCTATGAATCCCTCTTCAGATTCACACAATGCATGCAAGGACACCAAGTGCAGGAAGAGCACAGGCCAGTGAGTGGAAAGTCTTGTGGGGCCAGTGGCAGTTGAAGCATCTCAGCACTAGTACGGGTCTCCATGTGGATCTTCCAGCTCCAGGCCTCTGGTTGTCATCAGTATTGCTCCATGTGGCTTGTCAATAGGAATGTTAAGCAGAGAGACTATATCCTGCCTCCAGGAAGGAAGATAGGAGTTCTCAAAATCCTCAGGAGAAGGTCGTGCCCACACAGAGGCATCATTGGCTATGACCTGATGGACAGGCTAGCCTCCACCCCTCTGCTCAAATTGACAGGAGACTGTGTAACTGCCACAGCTCATTTCCTAAATGATAAAGATGACACTATTTGATAAAGATAACAGTACAGTCTTTCCTTAGGCTGAAGGGACATGTAGGTATAGGAATTTGAGATGAAAAGGAATGAGCAATTTTATGATGTAATTTTCTACTCTTGTAAAGATTTACACTCTTGGAAAATGCACAGGGACAATTCTATGATTCAGAATTGACTAGATGGCTGAGAGTTTTGTTGCTATGAAAGGTTTACTGGGATATCACATGCAAGCCTAAACTATAGGAAGAAAACAATAGAAGATGAAGTGGGAAATTTAAGAATTTGGGATGGGAAAAGAATATATAAAAGGAAAAGTAAGAAATTGCCAAGTAGGATTTTTCTTTTTTAAGGATCTGTTTTGTTTGAAGATCATAGTTTCTTAGGAGCAAGTTATAGCACAAAAATATATGCATCACTGAGCAAATCAAGACTCTCAATGCTTGACTGATCTGATGGTAGTGCTGCAAGCAAGTTGTAATATCTCTGTATATTACCCATTCATACTCTCCAAATAACTAATATTTTCAGAGTAGCTTACCCCATAAACAAGGTAAACGGGATTACTTGTGCTTATTTACTAATCTATAGCGAATAGTTTCCTATGTTTTCCACTACATCTGATGTTTTAATGAACATGTAAAAGCTGCACACTAAAGACTAGTAAAGTGTGGGAAACTGACACTGAGGGAAACTTGACTGGGATGATATTTCCTAACTTATAACAAAGGGAATCCAGAAGGCCAGTATTCTATAGCAGGGAAGCCACTACTTTGGTAAGTTAGAGATAAAGTCCAAGTACATTATCCTGCTTTAAATATCGTTACCACAGATTCTCCCTAACAACTGTGCTGCCTTAAAGTGAATGCATTGTTGATTCTGTCTCCCTATGGAAGCAGACATTCTTATTATCTCCTCCCACTGCAACACCCATCCACTCCCTTAAGACTTTCCCCAACACAGGTATTAGGTTTCCTCACCTGTGAGCTCAGGGACTTTACTGTGGTTATCACCCTCCTTATGACATATGTAACTACTGAGTATGCATGACTAATGGCTGCACACAAATATCCCCAGAGAGTAAAGGTTCTCTTTCTGTGCGTGGACCTGGCTCCTGGGATCATGGCCATCCCCGGGGATGAGCATGTTACCATGAAATGTGTCTGGCTCCTTTATATCATTCTCAGTCTCTCCTATCTTCCATGACTTTATTGTGTACTTTATATTTTATAACCATACAATTGCACCTTGAACCCTCCATTGTTAGAGGCTGGCTTACTCTCACAGTAAAGAAGCATTTAGTGAGTCCTCTATACTTGTCAGGGATCCTAAATTTGAAAAGAAGTTTTTATTCTGTAGGAAGGTGATGTGGGTTTGGGGAAAGAGACCGATGCCATCTTTATCTAATAGCAGAATCTCTGATGTGGTTTTTAAAAAGTGAAATTGTTCACTATCGATTAGTAAGTAAGCTAAAATGGACTTAGCCTCTTTGGCTCATTGGTTAATGTTATAAAATGTTAAATGTTACAAAATGTTAAATGTTACAAAACTCGCAAAACCAAACTCACTGCCAACTAGTCGATGTTGACTCAGTTGCTAATCAAAAGAAGGATGATTCAAAATTGCCACAGCAGAAAAGCCTTGTGGTCTGCTCCTTTAAAGATGACAGCCTAGGAAAACTTGCAGGGCAGCTCTACACTGCCCTAGGAATTAAGCAGTGAGCTCAGTAATTCTATTATCTACCTGAAAATTTAACTTCTTTCAATTTTCTTTTATCCACTACGATGACATTTTCATGAGTCCACTTTGCTTCTTTGAGATGAGTTGAAATCAACTCGATGGCATGCAAAAACAACATGCTAACAGAGTGGACTTACTAATTGATTGTGCAAAAAAGGAGTTACTTAGCCTGCTCCCTCATCTGTAAAATTGCTATTAATAAAGGGTCACTAGAAGTTGGCATTGACTCGGTGGCAGGGAATTTTTTTGAGTAAGTAATCTTACACTTGAAGCACTACTCTTCCACTGCCAGCTATTAGACTGAAGCTGAGTCAGGCCACCAATCATGAATTAAATCGTGCACCTCTCAAAAAATAGGTTGGAACTCTAACCTTTTTGTCTGTCATAATGTAAATATCTTATGCTGAGTGTAATACAAATACCTTCCACACTGTAAAAAATTGCTACTAATAATTGTAACCTTATAAAACATTAAGTGAGATGGATAAGAGAATCCTGAAATGTGATCCACATCTGTTCATCTGATTTATTGTAAAAGTGACCCTAGAATATAGTACAGAAAGGATATTCACGCCCATATCTGGAACTAGATCGATCGGAAATCCTATAAAGAAGAAAATTAGCCATGATTCCTTCTCACACTGTATCTCAGAGTCAATTCCAAATGTAGTGGCGATTTAAGCATGAAATATAAAATAATTTATACATAAAAGATATGAGAACATCTTTATTACCTTAAAATAAAGAAAGTTTTCTTAAACAGAACATCACAATGCTACAAATAGGGAAAAATTTAAATACAATTATGTTAAGAACTTGCATGACCCTCTTTGAAGGAAGAATAGGTAATTCACAGGATGGAAAAGAATTTTTGCAATACATACAACTTACTCAAATTTAAAATGTAGAGCAACAAAATAACAATAGTAAGGTGGATCATTTAAGAAAATTTTAAAAGACAATGGTGATTTAGAATCATTTTTGCCATCGAATATATATTCACTTGATACATTATTATTATTACACTGTTTCCCTGAAAATATGATAGGCTCTTGTATTTATTTTTCCTCAAGAAGAACCCTAAGGCTTATTTTCAGGGGATGTGTTATTTTTTTAAAAGTATACTACAACAGTAACAACAAAAAAGAATAATCTACATTAATTCAAACGTAGTTAAGTTGTCTTCTTCTGGAACATCATCATAACTCTCCAAACTCTGAAGTCCATCCTGAATTTCTTGGGATTCTCATTTCCTTTAGACCCATTGGCCCTAATCTCTCATGTTGGGCAATAGAGGACTCATTCAATGAGCAGCTCTTATCCATGTAACCTGCTCAGAGTGCATTGGTAACAACACTGTCAATGATTTTATCCCATGAATTCTTCATCCAAATGATGACTTCTGGCAGACTAGGCTTCACAAAGTTTCCACACTGATTTCTTGTCATTCTGTTTTCAATGTAGTCATTAATTACTGTGCACAAATGGTCTTTGGTTTCTTTATTGCAATGTCAAGAGTCTCCAGATAGGTCACGATGGGTTGAATGAGAAGGACTACCCATCCTCATTACCACTCTGCGACAAAATGCATGGGTAGTGCAGATACATTGTGCAGCCACGCCCATCACTAGGTCTTATTTTCAGGGTAGGGTTTATAATCTGCAAATGTGTAGAAATCCTGCTAGGGCTTATTTTATGGGTAGGTCTTAATTTCAGGGAGACACGGTACTGATACAAAGACCTAGGACCTTCCTGGCTTTTACTTTCTGTCCTGTTGATAGGGCTTTGGTATGGAAATCAGGTTACTATTATATGAAAGCATCAGGAAGATAAGTCTGTGGAACAGTATTCTAAATAAGGAATATAGTCATATGGAAAAGTTGACGTCTATTTTTCCAATATTTTCGTGTTTATTCATTGCTTTCTATTGCTGTGTGCCGATAGAAAGGTGGAAAGGAGAAATATGCTAGAATAAGAATTCTATTCAAAGAACAAAGCATGAGCCCCCACCTCTCCTGCCTCATCTCTTCTACTGGAATTAGAGCCCTCCCACAGATCTCTGAGTCCTACAGGATTTCCAAGGCCCATAGAGGCTGCCAATCAGGAATCAGGAACACAGAGCCCCTCTTTCAAGTCCTTCCAAACCAAGCCTGTCTGCAGTTGGTTCCTAGAAGAAGGACCAGCATATTCATCCTCTTTATATTTGACTTCCCCTACCTCCCCGAAGCGCATTGAGAATGAATTCCCCCACAGCCTTTCCATCCCCGTATTTATTTCCCTATCATCAGTGCCTTCCACCCCAATCTGACCTCAGTATGGGCGACTCTTTCCATGTGGAACAGACACCTTTCTGGAATTATCTTGTGTCCACGACACTCTTTTCTTCAGTTAATCATTCTCACGGTCTTGTTTTAAACATAGTCATAACCTGGGACACGACGATTCCTCTGAAATAATGCATTCAGTAATGCAATTCCTTAACTGCAAATCGACATCCTTCTAATCCTCTCTGACCCAGTAAAACCACTGGATCTCTTTACTTCTCAAGTAGCAGCTTCCTTGTACGTGCTTCTTTTTTCTAGCTGACCTGCCTCTCACTCACCCTCAGTTAGTCTGTCCATTTCCCTTGTTTGTCCAATTCACTGACCAAGCACAATCTTGATCCAGGAGGAATATAACCGTCTACCTTTCATGTCTGCATCTAGGCAGCTGAGCATGATTGGAGAGAATTGCACAAGACAATGCTAATTTGTGAAATTTTGAAGGCATGCCTCAAATGGAAACCATATTTCTTACAACTTAATGTCTAATTAAGTCTCTTTCCTAATATCCAACGTAGTTATTTCTCCAATCTTCACAGACCTCCAAACCTTCTACCTACCATCTCACTTTTTTTTTTCCTTCCTTAACTTTTTGTTGTGGTGGGTGAAAGTTTACACAGCAGATCATGAGGTCCAGACCAGGATTCATACATGTTCTGTTTCATCTCATTTATTATAATTTCCTCATGATAACATCAGCCTTCCCACTTGCTCCTTGTGCTTCCTATGTCCATTTCTCTTGCTTTCCCAGCCTTCTGAACTGTGTCCTTAGGTAAAAGCTGCCAACTTTGATCTCAAGGTATTTCTAAGGTGTAAATTGAGAATATAACCACATGGAAAAATGAGCATTCATTTTCTCAATATTTCAGTCTTTTTCCACTTAATAGTGTTATTGTGACCTTATAGACCTGCCTATTGTTTAGCTGAACAATTAGTGACTAGAGTGAATGCAGTTCCAGACTTGAAGGGTGACCAAGGATCATAGTTTCTGGGGTCCCACCAGTCTCTAGATACCCCCAAAAGCATAGTCTCTTTCATGGTTTTAAGCTTTTTTTCACCTTCTTCGTCCACTATCCTGGTCCTGTTCATCCAATCCCTCCCTTCTCACTCTTGATTAACTACTTTTCCTCCTCAGTGAAAAGAAACCATCAGACAAAAACTTACTCAACTTTCTAAACCAACTCAACACATTTCTCTGCTTCTCCATCTATCTTCTTCCCACACACGATGCTAGATGGAATATCTAGTTAACTTTCCAGTTATGCCATAGGTCATATGCTCTCCCTGCACCCCAAGAGCGTCTATCAACTTCCTCACTTCAACCTCTCTCATTTTATAGGCTATTTTGCAATACTATTGAAACAATTCAGTCTGTGTTGGGAAACTTGGAGATAAATATGTGATTGTCAAAGATTGTCAATGATTGTCAAAGATCTATAGTTGTGTCCATTTCAAAGACAGGAGATGCAACAGAACGTGAAAGTTATCAAACAATATTATTACCATGCAAGTAAAATGTTACTGAAGATAATTAAAAACTGATTAAAGTGTTGACCGGCAACTAATAGAAATTCAAGGCAGATTTGGAAAAGGACGTGGAATACAAGGAAGCCATTGCTGATGTCAGATGGATCTTGCCTGAAACCAGAGAATAGAAAGAAAATGTTTGCCTATGCCTTATTATCTATAAAAATACATCCAGCTGCATGGATCATAACAACTTAAGGATAGCACTGCAAAGAATGGGTATTTCAGAACAATGAATTGTGCTCATGGGGACTGGGTGCACAGATCAAGAGGCAGTCATTTAAACAGAAAAGTGGGATACCTCACAGTTTAAAATTAGGAAAAGCATTTGTCAGGATTGTATCATTTCATCATATGTATTCATTCTGTATGCTGAACAAATAATACAAATTTTTTTCGAAGTATATGAAGAAGAAGGAAGCATCAGGTTTGGGAAAAGACTCATTAGTAACCTGAAATCTGAAAATCACATAGCCTTCCTTGCTTGAAGTAAAGAAGATTTGAAGCCCTTACCAATGGCAATCAAAGTTTGCAGCCTTGGGAATGCAATACACCTCAATATAAAGAAAACAAAAATCCTCACAAGTGAGCTTATAATCAGCAGCATGGCAGATGGAGAAAGATGGAAGTTGTCAAGGATTTTATTTTACTTGGAGTCACAATTTGCAGCCACAGGAGTAAACGTCAAGAAACTAAATGATGTATTGCATTTAACGATCTGTTCCCAACACCTCCTTAAAGCCTAAAAAAAAAAAGTCCCCCCCAAGTCCCCAGAGATTTCAACTTTATTCAAGCCATGGTATTTTCAATTACTTCACATGCACATGGATGAAAAAAGACTAAAGGAGAATTTGTGGTTTTGAATTATGGTGTTGGCAAAGGATACTGAATATACTGTGAAATAAATGAAAAAAAAAAACCTGTTTTGAAGGGAATACAATCAGAATACTCATCAGAAGTGAGGATGAGACTTTGTCTCCATATTTCAGACGTTCTCAATATGGACCCATCTCTGGGAAAGGACATCCAGTGAGGTAAGCGAGAGGGTCAGCGATACTGAGAGGGATCCCCCATAAGAAGGACTAACACAGGGCTGCCACAATGGATTTCAATGCACGTAAGGTCTGTGTGGTTGCAGGTCCTGCTTTATTCTATTACACATGGGGACATTTTGAGTTGGAACCAGCTGAATGCAACCAAGAGCATTCCATTAAAAATAGAACAATGATCAACATGTACCCCCACCCATGGAAAGAAACCACAGAAACATGGGTGAAGGGAAACAGTGGATGGTGTGATATAGGAAGCTAATAATAATTTATAATTTATCAAGTATTCATGATAGTAGGAGGACGGGCTAGGGAGGAAAAAAAATGAGGAGTTGATACCAGTAATACTCAAGTAGAAGGAAAATACTTTGAAAAGGATGGTGGCAACATATGTACAAATGTGCTTACACATTTATGGATGTATGGATTGTTATAAGAGCTGGAAGAGCTCCAATAAAATGATTAAAAACATAAAATAATAACATAAAGTAAGACAAATGTAAAATCTAGTCTGCATCCATGCAGTAAATTGAAGAGAAAAAAAAGCCCAAAACAAAACTGACAGAAACTCTGCAGTCCTACTGGCATATTTTACAATGAGATGTTACAGCTTTTCTATCAAGAAGTTTCTTTGTCTATACAGTGACTCTCTTGGTGACTTGTGGAATGGTGTGCCAGTTCCATGCCAGAGCCTTAAAAGACCTGACAGATGCTTATCTCTTTTATAACCCTGACATCATCACCATATGAACTAGTCTGCCTGTTACACAGAGAAACATACCCCATTACCACAAAAATCCAGCCAACGAAAAGCCAGCATGCACAAACCTGACCATTCTTATATTGGTCAACCCTCAATTGATCCCAAATTCATGAGTGAATCTAGTCAAGCAAAGTTGATCAGAACCATCCAATTTACCTACCAATTCATGAATAATAATAAATACTTGTTTTAAGCTACTGATTGGGTCGTTTCTTTTTCATGCTCTTTTTACTCATCTTACAATCATGCTAGAAATGCATTTGTTTTTTATTCATCTTGCTTTGGCTTCACTTAACTTTTGAAATCCTGTGAACTAATTTTTTCATTTAAATTATAATTACCATTATTTCTTCACATATAGTTTATTTTCATTACTACATAAGGATTGTTTGTGTCCCTTATAGTCATTTTCCTTTACTTAAAGTGTGTTCTATGAATTGTAGCCTTCAGTATGGATTAAGAATCAATATAAAGAAGATCATGACCTTCACAATGTACCAATAAGTAACATTATGATAATTGGAGAAGATATTTAAGTCGTCAAGGATTTTGACTTGCTTGGACCCGCAACCAATGCTCACGGACACAGCAGTCAATAAGTCAAAAGATGTATTGCATTAACTAAATCTGCTGCACAGATCTCCCTGGTACTGAAAAATACAAGGATGTTACATTGAAGACTAAGGTGTGCCTGGCCGAAACCATGGTAATGACCTTTCCTTCGTATGCATGTGAAAGTTGGACATTGAATAAAGAAGACTGAAGAAGAATGGCTGCCTTCGGATTGTGCGGGAGAAGAACGTTGAAAGTACCACGGACTCCTTAAATAACCAAATGAATTGTCTTGGAAGATGTTTGGCCAAAGTGCTCCTGCGAGACAAGGTCGGAGAGTCTTCATCTTATACATTTTGGACACTGTCAGGAGAGACCATTTCCTGCGGAAGGACAGCTTGCTTGGTAAAGTGAATGTGTGTGTGTGTGTGTGTGTGTTGGTGGGGTGCAGTGGCAAAGGAGAATGGCTGTTGACTCCATAGCTGCAGTAATGGGCCCAGGCGTAGGAGCAATTGGGAGGAGGCTGCAGGACTGGCAGGCTTTTATTCTCTTGTGCCGAGGGTTGCCTTGGCCCAGAGCGGCCTCAGGGACTCCTAACACCGACATTGTGCTCCTACTATAGGGAAGGCCTGGGCTTCTGACAGAAAGCTACACTTCTGCCCTCAGAGGTGACGAAACTCAAAGCCGAAGTCATTCCGAAATATCAAGTGCTTTGTGGCTACGCCAGCTCTGGCACTTTCCTCACTTCTTTGGTTCTTTATTTTCCCTTAAATTTCAGCCTTATAATTTCTTAATATCTTACTAGTAGTTTGATGCTTCTAAGAAAAATCTTCTTTCTTCCATGCTAGTTTCATAATTTACTCAAATAAAATAGCTCAGCATGTTGTCAGAATCCCCTAACCAAAACCATTGTCATTGGGTCCATTAAGTCCCATAATAACCCCAGAAGGTTTCCAAGTCTGAAATCTTTTTTTTTTTTTTTTTTTGTGGCATCACTGCCCTGGTGGAAGTAGGAAGCCCGGCCTTGCTCCTGGAAAGTTGCTGCTAGATTTGAACCGTCAACCCTGGGGGTCACAGTCCTGCACTCAACCACTGCACCACCAGGGTTCAGCCTATGTCTGAAAACTTTATAGAAGCAGGTCGCCCTATAGGTATCTTGTGGAGTGCCTGGTAGGTTTGATCTGCTGACCTTAGGGTCTAGAGCCTAGTGCTGTCACCACTGTGCCACCAGAGCTCCTTTGGCAGGAATCAAATTCTTCTTTTTTTTTTTTTTTTGGCATCACTGCCCGCAGGTGGTGGGAGTAGGAGGCCCAGCCTTTGCTCCGTGGAGCTAGAATTGAACCGCCATCCCAGTGGGCCCCAGTCCCGCGCACAACCACTACACCACCGGGGCTCAGCCCTGGAATCAAATTCTTTGATGCTAAATAGATTCAATGTGTTTTTGATGACTAAAATAAGAACACATATTTCTAAGGAATTATTCTAGAATGATACACTGCCGTTATAAAAGGACAAGGCTCTAGAGGCTAAAACAGCTCTCTAATTAAAGGTCATCCATCCATTGTTGATTTAATTGGAAATAAAACAAAGATTTCCCATAGTGAGAAAGCACACCGAAAAATCAAAGAAAGCAAACCAAAAGTACTGGAAAACCTATTCAATACTTTTAATGTGTTCATGCCTATTTTGTAGTGGAAGGTTCGGGAAATCAAATGATATCAATCCAATATCCTGCAGTAGTTAATTTGAAAGGCTTTTCTCAAGGTAAAATAATGAAAAATCATTTTGAAACCTCATTTCAGCTTTATAAAAAGTGAGATGACCTGTGGGAGGAGCAGGTCTTTTTTGCTGGGGAAAAAGGAGGCTTAAGAGAGATATTCATTAATTTGAAACAAACAGTTCTAGGAAAAGTCAGATAACAAATCTATCACATGAAAACTCCATCTCTTTGTGCCAAAACCCCACTTAAAATTTATTTTCCAGGACTTTATAATACTGGAAATATAAATACAGTCTATAGTGTTAACTCTAAAAGCTTCATTATCTTAAGATATTTAACGTTGCTATTCTTTATGAAACATACCCAATAAATGAGTTGCAAGTGTTTTCAGCAGAACTGAAGTAAGAGCCCTGTCTCCTGACTCCCATTTTGACATATCAGGTTGGTTTTCCCACACAGTGATGCATCCTTATGAAAATGGACTATAATGTCCACACTCAACCAGAAGACTGTATCTGGACCATTATTTAGCCTTTGGTTACACTGACAAGTATAAAGGATTAGTTTTTCTCTGGTACTGAGCCCCAGCTTGAAACACCTGCTCCAAGTCTCCATTGAATAACATAACTCCCTCTGTCAATAAGCAATTTTTCCCTTTCCCAGATGAGCAGGCTTGGTAGCTGCAGGCTCCTAGATGCCCAAAATGAGGTACTTTCTTCTCTTATTATCTCTTTAAGAAAAGTGATTAATATTTATATTTTTACCATTATATTTGTTCAATTGTATTTTAAACATTGTTCTTATCTTAAGCTCTAAGTGGCTCCAAAAAAAGGACTCTTCATCCACAGCCCTATGCCAGCCTTCTAGTTTCCTATCACTTCATTTTTAAAAATAAAAATTCTTTAAAATCCCAACTTCTGGTCCCCTTGGGCAATGAAGCAGCACTGTGCCCACAGGACTTTCAGTGGCGAATGTTTCAGAAGTAGATTGTCAAAGCTTTCTTACAAGGCACTTCTGGGTTAGCGACCAAACATACTAATCATGTGAGCTCCCTAGAAACTCCTTATCGCAGGAAGATGTAACTTGAAATTAACTAAGCAAATTTAAAATAATTGCAAGGAAGAAGGAGGAAGGAAAAGAGATGTGGTTTACTGGTTAGATACAGTTGGCATGGCCCCAACACTATGGCCCTAAATCATCCTAAGACAGGAAATGTAAATCAGCCCCATGTTATGATAATCAACCATTTAAGATCAAAAGGGCCTCATTTCCCCAGCGATAAATATCCGAAGGATAAAGGAAAAAAGGAAAGGAATGGAAACCGAAAACCCACAGAGGAAGTGGGAGAAGGGGTGGTGCATGGAGGGGTTGGCAATGCATGGGTTGAAACCACATGCGTGTATGCAGTTGAATGCAGACCTTCACCTAATTCACACTACAAAGTTAAATTTTTAAAAAGAAGGAGAATGCAAAGAGACGCAGTGGATAGTAGAGAGGCAGCAGAAGAAGGAGAAAAAAGAAGGAAGGATGGTAGAAAGGAATGACAAAAGGAAATGAATGATGCTTTCAAAGAGGAATAAGTATAGCTGGATTAACAAACATGTGTACGCATCTCAGTGGAGACAAGCCGGAAGTGTCAGCAGGAGAGAGGTCCCCAGGACTTTGAACCTTTGAACCCTTTAAGATGAAGCCAATGGAGAGTCTCTGCAACCATTTAAAGAGAAGAATCATTGGCCCCGTGATACTCTGCAGCTGCCACCTGTGGACACAGTGTGGAGATGAAAGACAGGCAGACAGGGTAAAAACTAAATTGGAAGCCAAGAATCAGAACAGCCTCTGGGGAAGAGGAGCAGGAAGATGGCCCTAATTTAGTGCACAATTGGCTTTCAGGAGTGGAGGAGAGGACTCGTGTGGCGTGCTGTTGATGGGCCCGCGGGTGACCATATTATTCACTGGTTTGTGGTGACAGTGGAAGGTTGTACAAAGCATGTTTAACAGAATTTGAAAAAAATAAACCAAAAAATCCAGACAGAACTCTAACTTTTCATTATCAGGAAAGCTCAGGCGACATTCTGAATATGAAGAAGAGCAATTTTAATGTGTTTGTCAACGGTTCTTAAAATGACAATGAATGCAATAAACCACAGGGAAAGAGTCTGTACAAATCTTAATATTTATTTCCTAGAAGATTGCAGGTGTTTTGATTACATAAAGGCAAACACATTCCTCCCCACTACCCCACCTCACCCACCCTCCAAGCAGGAACATGCTCTGTATCTTCTTTTTTAGCAGCTGAAGGCAAGTCGGAGCACGGATTTATTCATAATAAGAGTCAGTTTGAGAAAAATCCCCAGTTGCAGAGACTGGCAGACCACAGCATTCTTCATTAAAATGCAAGAGAGGGAATACTGCCCAGTGATAAATTTAATCTAACACCGACTAGTCTGCCAGGGAGGAAGTAACTAGAGGATTTCATTAGTATTTCAAAATAACGTCAAGAAACTGTGAATGTGGAATTTAAGGGCAGAGCTGAAGGATGGTGAACATAAAATTGAAACCTCAACTCAGTTCCACAGAGAAAGAGGGAGACATGTGTTTACTGGACTATCTTTGCAACATGAAAGCCCTAACTGCTTAGAATCCTTGCTGTATGATCCCTCAAGTGTCACTTCCACGGTACAGGGAGATTTTCCTGTGCCTAGGCATCAACATGCCGGCCATCTTTTGTGGAATCCATCAAACTGTAATGTAGAGAACAGTGCTGGCTGACCAAGAATCCTTTTACAAGCTGGAGGCTACATGCCAAATTAGAGGACAGTGAAATAGCTATAGAAATACGAGACGATGCTGAAGCAGACCAGATGTAAGAGAATAGACTGGCTGGCTTAAAATAATAAAGCAATCATTATGAATGACTTAGAGACAGAATGGTCGCAGGAGCTTAGAGGAAGTTGAAGTTCAAGGACAGGGGTGCTCACACTTTTTCAGCTTGCAAGCTGCTTATAAAATAATCAAGTCAAAATGATCTACCAATGACAAAAATGCAAAACATATATTTATTTTTTATTTATAAACATTTATTCATACAGGCATTATATGTACAACTTTATATGTACAATGTATGTTTATGTACCTTACACAAAGGCCTGAGTCCATATTGCACAACACAACACAATTAACTATGTACATTTTTGTTGTCCTCTCCTGTGTTCTCTCGGATGACTTGCACTGAATGGAATGAGCCGGGGATACACAGCTACTGTCTGAACAGTAGCTGCCGACAGTCAGCCTCAAGCACACTTCCAAATGATCATCATTTGGATCATGGTGGAACAGTGCTTGGATTTCACAATCTTCATGTGGGAAAGACTGACTTACATTATCATGGGATCATGATAGTGGGTAGGAGGAAGCATTGAAGAACTACAGGTAAGTTGTATGTTTCATCATTGCTATTTTTAAGGGCATGTAATCTACCCGCACTACATTGCGATGGACTAGTAGATAGCAATTAAGGTATTGAACACCCTTGTCCTAGGAGATGATGCTGTGGTAAAGTAGTGGGAGTTGGTATGCCTCAAAGAATGGATCACCTGCAAAGGAGATCATTGTTTTACAAAAGGCTCACTGGTTTAGGGTGTGAGATTTTGTGGAGAAGACAGACTAGAAGACTCCGAGGATAATGTGTTAGATTTTCATAAGTTGATTAGAACAGGGTTCACATTTTTAGAATTTTTAGTGTCTTAATATGACTTTAGTTAAATTGGTTTAAATGACGATTTTGTAAGTGATGACTAGTTTATATAAAAGGATAAGAAATAGACTGCTTTTAAAAATTGAAGTGTTGATATAAGGGCTGCAAGAGCCCCGATAAAATGCTTTATGAAAATAATAAACAAATAAAACCTTTTTAAAAATGGAATGAGCTTTGCTGGTGCTGTGGGCTAAGTATTGGGCTGCTAAGCACAAGGCCGGTGGTCCAAAGTCACTAGCCAATCCACAGGAGAGAAATGAGACTGTCTGGGTCTGCAAGCATTTCTCGTCTCAGGCGCTCGCTGGCTCTAAGGAGCAGTTCTACTGTGCAATTTTGCACAGTTGCTGTGACGGCACGGCACGGTGCTTGCCTATAAGGCTGCTCATGGGGATGAATGCACCAGCTGAAGCCACCTGTCACACTGCAGGAGAGCAGGCTCCTCCCCCCAGGAAGCACACCTGTCTTTCCGTGATGGTCTAGGGTGATGTGCCTTGTTGCAATGAAAATTCATCGAAGTACATAACAAGGAGGAAAATACTCCGGGGGATTCAGCAGCATGAATTCATCTTTGTGTTGGTAAGCACCATCCACATTGAATTATAAATTTGCAGAGAAAGGGGCCTAAATAGCGAAACACTAACATTCTAAGTAAGACAAAAACTTGGCTCTCTTATGGTTGTGGAAATTCAGAGGTCCCCTTCATGGTTCTCAGCAGAATCACCTGTGCCCTGGCCCCATCCCAGACCTGCTAAATTCGATTCTTTCAGATACAAGGAGTGATAAAAATCCACATGATTTCTCTCCACACATCTGGCAAAGAAATTGGGGTTTGTTGGGGTTTTTTTTGTTATTATTGCTTATAGCCACAATACAAACATCAAAAGTACATCACCTTGGGTGAATATGTTTAGACCAACGCTTCTAATCTATATATTTCCAGCCCAGATCCATTGAATCAGAATCTACATTTAAACCAAGCCCCAAGCATGCATAAGAATCACCAGAGGATCTTGTTAAAACGCAGATTCTGATTCAATATATCTGGACTAGAAATGCAAATTCCCAGCAGGGCATTGGACTAGGATGCACTTGTTCGAAAATTCTAATGTGAACAGCTACACTGTTCTTTTCCAGTTTTGTGAGTATTATTCTTAAGCTTTCTGATGAGAGTGAAGTAGGTATGTCGTTAGTTCCTAATTACAATACAATCTATTGACAATATGCACTGATAGTATTTCAAATTACTAGTTTGGTAATTACTTCTGGGACAGCATTTTTTATTTAATCTTTTTTAAAAAATATTTTTTTAGCATTTTCTAGGCATTTAAGGACTAGATATCCTAATCCAGACTTATTGATAACGCGATTTAACTGGAGGTGTTGATGTGTATACATCTAATATTTAAATACAGACACCAGAGACAAGAAACTTTTTAAATGCAGAAAAGAAAGTAGGCGCAAAGGACTATTTAAAGTAAGTTACTTTAAATACGTAAAATACCAAACTCTTTCATCAGCCAGATAGAATCTAATGTTTGTATATCTTTAAGCTCTTCTTTCTTGTAAGAAAGAATAGCTTTTTTTTTTTCATTTTAACCAACCCCTTGTTAGGTAACAAATGTTATGATTTTTCCCAAGCTTATGTAAATCTATGACATGCGCATATTTAGTTTAACTTGTTTTTATAAATATGCAATCATGCTGTATGCTATTGTTGCTTTAGGGAACAAAATGACCCCGCCTCAAATATAATTTAAGGAGACCATTTATTAAGTTTCAAAAGGGACAAAGACACAGACACATCATCCAAATGAGGGAGGCCATTCGTACAAGGTCATCATGGCTGCTGAAGATTCGTAGTCAAGTCACCAGGCCCTGCAGAAGGACATCATATCTGGAAGAGGGGCAGCGAAGGAGGGAAGGGGGCTTAAGAAGATGGACAGACACCTTGGCTGTACCCAGGGGTTCAAGCACAGGCAGAGCTGTGAGGCTGGGGCAGGTGTGTGTCGTTCTGTTGTACACAGGATCCAAGGGGATGGCACCTCACCACAGAGGCACACTGTTCTAGGTCTCCTGTTGATGACCACTAAGATGGTTTCCACCTTCTTCTACCCCAAGCTTTATTTTGAGGCACCAAGGAAGAGGGGTTTCTTAATTCTACGAGCAAAAACAATTTTTTATTTACAGTTTTCAGAGACATTCCCTAAGGGGTTGCAGCCATTTATAACCCCACCAAATAATACAGAAGCATGGCCATCCCCTTATATTCTAGCCCGATTGGTTGGTGTTTGTCTTTGAGATTTGCCAAGTAGAGGGACACTATTCTAGCTTACACTTCTCAGACAATTAATGCAGCTAGCTGGGCAGCTCGTCATCTATTTCCTGCCCCTTCACTGCCCATCTTCTTTGTAACCCACCCTCATCCATCCTTTATTTTGCAATATAAAGCAATTCTGTTACATGGATTACAGGTTTTACTTCCCCCATGCTTTCATTTCTCTTTATTGTGTTAATGTAAACATAAGACTAAAATAGCTATGCTTCATTATCACCTCATAAATTTAGCATACTCTTCAAAACACCTGGTTAGGACATTTCTCATAGGCAGTAGAAATGAGGTTCAAACTGAAGGACAATGAAAGAACTGAGCATCTTTCAGAACATGTCGATAGATTTTTTTTCATTATTAAAATTCTCAAATATCATCAGTACTTGATAATCAAAGCCAACCAAACTCACTGCCATTTTAGTCATTTCTGAAACATGGCGGCCTGGTCCGGCAGGGCAGAATCAGTCTGCAGGTTTCCAAGCCTGAAACTCTTCATGGGAATGGAGAGCTTCATCTTTCACTGCAGGAGGAGCTGGTGGCTCCGACTGCTGACCTCACAGTTAGCAGCCCAGCGTATGTATAAATCCTACACCACTGGGGATCCTTTTAGTACTTGATACATGCTAAATGTTTCTGTCTTAATTAAAAATGGGCACTTCTTTAGATACAGAATCTTGCTTGTATTACATAAGTTGAATATTCTGTTTTGTTGTCGCGCCCCCCCCCCCCCATTCTGAGAATGGAGAAAGAAAACACCATAGCTCCCTCCATCTCTTTGACTTCTTTAATTATCGACATTCTAACTATCTTAAATCAAAATACAAATAAGTTTGCTTTTTGCCAGAACTGGTTCTCAGATTTTTCTGGCTCAGACTCTTTGATCTCTTAGCAAGCTTGACCATCTTTGAGTTTTCTCTTTTCATCTTTAAGGGGAGAGTAGGGACAGAGAAAGAGTGCTCTGAATCTCAACATAGATGAAAGAGTCATGATTTTTACTAATTGACATCATTTTTCTCTTCTTTTAGTCTTCCTTTAACCTAAGAGGAATTATTTTTTCCATGCTTTTTCTATTTTTCTCCTGCCAGTATCAAATTATTTATGTTTAAAGACTTTTATAAAATGGATTTAGTTTACTTATTTTCAAAAATCATAGTTTTTTTTT